>JAADYS010002067.1:0-30777 GCA_012931995.1 Fusarium albosuccineum | reverse complement strand
TTAATAGATATAATAGGTTTATTTTAAAAGTAAGTAGTAAAAGTTATTAAGATTATTCCTACCTAGGCTTATAACTATAACTAGTAGCTAATTTTAATAATAATGAGAGCCCTATAATAGGGCTTATGCTTGGCCAATCATAGGGCGGGATTTCCGTTACACATCCTTTTCCTATTCCCCTATCTCGGCCGAGCGCGCCGAGATTCGTCTCTTAGTGATCGAACCTGGCTCTTGGGAGGAACCCTTAAAATGCCGACTCCAGCATGCCGTCCTCACTGAGAAGCCGTCTTACGAGGCTCTGTCCTACACGTGGGGCGATGCCAACGACAAGCGCCCAATCACCCTCAATGGCTCTTCATGGCAGGTCACGGCCAATCTGGAATCCGCGCTGCGTGGTCTCCGCCAGCAAGACAAGCCGAGAGCAACGTGGATTGACGCGCTGTGCATCAACCAGGAAGACCTGGAGGAGAAGGCGGAGCAGGTGCCCAAGATGTGGGACATCTACACCTCGGCAACAAGTGTGGTGGCATGGCTGGGTCCCGCTGGAGACGATGGCGATGCCGCAATGGAGGCAATCCAAGACATTGCCACCAAAATCGAAGCCATGGACGACCTGGATCCTAGCATAGGCCCAGACGACCTGCTGCGGGTAGGCGTCGACGTGAACCGAATCGACTGGTCCTCTATCTGGTCCTTCCTCAACCGGCCGTATTGGCGACGAATCTGGGTCATCCAGGAGTTGACGTCGTGCACCATCCGCGGCGCAGCAACCGAAGATGACGATAAGGGATCCATCATGTGCGGCTCCAAATCCGTGTCCAAGGTTGAGTTTGAGCGGCTCGCCATACTCCTGACTGTTCTCACTCGATCAACCCGCTTCGTTGATAGCGGCAGCGGCACCCTCCAAGAGCCAGCGCGGTCTCTCGTAATGTTAGGTCTTCCTCCGGCTCTTCGAATGTTCATGACCTACTGGTCCAACTCTGACCTGGCCAGGTCATTGTGGCTCGCCCCACACTTTCAAGCCTCAGTTCCTCACGACATGGTGTACGCCTTGCTTGGCCTGGCACCCAAGGACGAGAGTGCGCTCATCATCCCCGACTATTCGAAGCCCGTCGAATTAGTTTACGTTGAGGTGTATAAGAGCCTAATACTACACTCCAAGAACCTGAGCTGCGTTCTGTTCAACCGAATTCATCACGGTGGCCGAGGCCCCTCGTGGGTCCTCGGGGTTGCACCACGGCTCTCTGCTGGGCCTCTCTGGGCGAATGAGGACACGTTCAAAGCGGCCACCAGTGTGCCCATGGATATCTATTTCAAGGATGAAAGTCGCCATATGGTTGCCAAGGGAATCAAAATCGGTGTGCTGAAGGCTATCGTCGGTCCGCATTCACAAATCCAACAATCTCAATCGCCACAACGGAGCGAGGAACAGCCCGACGAGCTAGAATCGACAGCCGAGCTACCTTCTGCAGTTAGTTTGCGCAAGTTCATAGAAGACTTGAAGGTTTTTAGGCAGACGCTGTCATCGGATGACGATCTTGAAGGCCTATGGAGGACACTGGCGATGGATCATGACATGTCCGATCTTGATAACCCGATAACTCCCGCTCCACGACACTTTGGGGAGGAATTCGAAGTGGCCACTGGCTTCAAAGACATCCCAGCCGATTACGAGCCTGATTTGCCCCCGGATATGAAACTACCGCACTACCTACAATTCTCGAAATTCCTTTACAACGTGCTGGATAGTACACAGAACAGGTGCCTCTTCCGTACAGCGTGTGGCAAGATGGGACTCGGACCGTATGATTCAAAGGAAGGTGATGTAGTTGCTGCGTTATTTGGGGCCGAGCGTTTTTTTATGCTGCGTCCTACATCGACTGGGTATCAAGTTGTTGGGGATGCATATGTCCGAGGCGGCATGTTTGGGGAGTTCGTGTCGGCGTATGTAAATGGCGATAATTCAGCTGTGGAGGAGTTTGTACTCTGTTAATACTACTAATTTCCTGCTAATTTATATGAATATTGAAACTGAGACACAGGAAACGGCGCAGTTCAAAGAATCATCACAGAATGCGAAACACCGTAAGGAACAGAAACACATGCCTACTAGCCCAGCCGAGTGATTCCTAGCATGTCAGTTTCTCTATCCAACTATTCAGTTATTCTATATATAGCAGGAAGCCAGAGAATTAATGGCACACTGAAAAGTCCCGAAAAGACATGGCTAAATTCCAAGGGCCGGGTGGTCGCCGGACCATCGCTCATTCGGCCGCTCCACACACGGCGGAACTCCGCCGGGTGGGGCCAAGGATGCATAAAACACCCTTCGAAAACCGTCAGCATAACATTATCTCTTGTATCTTTAACCAATAGACTAAAAATATACAATGGCCAAGAACACTATCCAGAAAGTCGCCATCTTTGGTGTATGTCATCCCCACCCAATACTATAACAGGTCTAGACTAACTCCCTCAACAGGCCTCGGGCAACTTTGGCACGCCCATCACTGCCGCTCTTACAAGCGCCGGCTTTGACGTGACCATCATTACTCGCACCGAGTCAACTGCAACATTCCCACCCGGTTTGCCTGTCATCAAAACGGATTACACCCTTGAAAATTTCACCAAGGCCTTGACAGGCCAGGATGCAGTAGTATGCGTGGTTGGCCCCGCTGGCATTGGCCATCAACCCACCATGATCGACGCCGCTGCCGCTGCAGGTGTCAAGCGCTTCATTCTTGACGACTATGGCTGGGGTCCAGACTTTCGCAGCTTCCCCGAATTCGAGCCCATCCGCGCTCAGCGTGTCCTCGGCCCAGATCGCGCAAAGCACCACGCTGAAGCAAATCCATCATTCACCTGGACCGGCATTGCAACGGGTAACCCCATCGACTGGGCCCTCAAGCGCTTCCCTCCCATGGGCTTCGACGTTGCACAGAAAATAGCCCTCATCTACGACGCTGGCACCGAATGCTTCACCGGTACCACCCTGAAGGGCATTGGACAATCAGTTGTTGGGGTACTTCAGCATCCAGATGAGACGGCAAACCGCGTCGTCACTGCCATGTCCATCAAGACCTGCCAGAACGAGCTCCTGGAAGCGTTCCAGGCGGCTACTGGGAGCCAGTGGGACATTCAGAAATCGACCACCAAAGAGTTGATAGACGCTTCACGAGAAAAGCATGAAAAGGGTGACAGAGGCTGGGTTCTCGGATTGGCGGTCGGTCAGCTATTTGATGAGGGCAAAGCCCGCTGTCTCGTGGCACCATCTAGAGAAGCCTCAGACTCTGAGCTATTGGCTGTGGTCGATGAGACTCCAGATGATGTTGTTACGAGTGTCTTGGCCATGCCTTAAGTCGAAGATGGTCCGCCTTGGTCGCTTGGATCAACATTCACTCGGAGTAGAGAGTATCTCTTATGGTGCTAAGATAGTTGTTGGAAGACAGCCAACATTGTTCCATGAGATGTCACGTACAACCCATATGCATTGAAGAATAAAAATTCATTGATATGCCATCCCCTTTCTTCCAATATTCCACAGCTTTTTATGAATGCACTCATTGCATCGGCTGTTTTATAGCAAGCTTAGAAAACCCGCCTCCCTGTTCCACAACACGATTGATCTCCTCCAACACCTTCTCAGCAGAATCCTCCATCACACGGACAGGCGGTAGCCGAAAAGATGTCCCATAGTGTTCAACAGCCCATGCCAAAGCTTTACACGCCTTTTCGTAGTCTGCCGGTCTCGCTGGGACGGTAATCGGCTGGGGCACCCCCGGAGGTTGAATAGCAAATTCCAGATTCGGAGTGGCTAGCGGCATCTTGAATCTTGGGTTCTGCTGAAGAACTGTCGACACGAGCAGTGTCTTTTCCGAGATGCATTGCAGTACTTGATCAGCCGAGTTTGGAGCCCCTGCCGCGTCAAACGCGTATAGGAATTCATCATGGCCCAACTCCTTCAAGGCTTTGGTGATAGATTCATAAACATTCTTGGCCTTGTAGTCGAAGCAACGCGTGGCACCAAGGGATTCAAGATGTTCGAACCGATCGGGCGCCGCTGTGACGAAGATGGGAGAGACACCGCTCGCAACAGCGAACTGGAGGGCGCAATATCCCACCGCCCCCGTAGCACCCCAAAGGAGAAGAGGCCCTATTCGACCCGCTTCCTTGTTCTGGTTAGGTAGCGGGAGCTGTAGTTGGTTAAAAATCGTATCGGCGGCCGTCATCGCGACGACAGCCAGGCACGCAGCGTCGGGTTCGGGGAGATTGGCCGGAACCTTGAAGAGCATAGTCTCCGGGCAGGCAAGATAGGCTTGATGGTTGCCATACTTTGATGGACGACCTATACCTGACGGCGTGTAACCAGCGACAGTGTCTCCAGGCTTATAGGCCGATGTTGAATTAGAGACCTCGATGACCTTGCCGCAAAAGTCATAGCCCAGAATCGTGTTGGTGATACCAAGCAGGGTAGCGTGTTTGATATCGGCGGGATTGACACCCGAGAATGAGACTTGGATCAAAATTTCGCCATCTGCGATGTCTGGAAGGTCATCCTTCTCAACAATCTTGAAAGCGGCGTTGTGGTCGACAAAGAGTGCTTTGGTGGCGTCGGCCATTGTCTTGCATCAATGTGGCGGAGCTTTGTCTAATGTCGAACAATAATAATGAAAAGAAAAAACTCGAGAATCCTTAGCGATTCATTGCATACAATATGCTCTTTTTAAACACCATAGCCTGCTGGAATCTGCCCACACCGGGATTTTCGATGTCTCCGTACTCCGATTACGTGATCAAACCGTGCACTCAAGCGTGAGGTTGTATGATGTATTAAACGGACGAAACTCCTAATATGGCAATCGACAAGGTACCTAGTCATATACTGAACTTGATTTCTACCCATATAGTACTTAAGTATTATTCCAAGCTTAGAAAAACCCCTTTTTAAATGAGCTTTAAGTTTAGCCCTACTATGGCATGAGGATATTCTGATACTCCCTATGTTTCCTAACTTTGACGAATTATAATAGAGGTTGCTTCAGTACATCTATCAAAGGATGGGTTGACATTGACATGATATGAAGCACCAGCGACCAAACGAGACTTGCAATAGAGTTGGATATCTTTCTAGCTAGAGTACACAGCGATTTTTCATTTCTTTACAGGCCTCTTAGGGAGGAGCAACCCATCATATTCCAGACTCTCTAGGTGGCCACGATACTGTTCCGTCAACCATTCTGACTTGGATTCTGATGCAAAGGCAAAGTCCTCCGCCGACAACTCCGTATCCACAATCTCCAAATCTACAATCATAATCTTATCCTTGCCATCCTGCGTTACAAGATGAAAGTTGTCGAGCTTTGTGTCATCGTGTGAAACCCCTAGACTATTAAGAGAAGTCGAGGCTTGATGCAGTAACGGCTCAACGTCCTTGCTATCAAGCACCGCGCCTTCTGGGGTTGCAAGACAGTTCCCCCCAATGTCTGAGAGGACAAAAGCCCGAGTGCCATTGTACTCAATTGTGCCGTAGTATCTGGGGATAGTGATGCCTTGTAGGGTGCGGAGCTGTTCGTATGCTGCCCTTTCACGGTTAAACTCCTCGTCCCAGCCGTCCTTTTTTATCTTCAAGACAATTCTATCCGGCAACAACCATTCAGGGAACCTAGTCTGAGCCCATGACACCAATCCGATAGGGAAATATGAGAGGACGGTCTGGATAGTCCTCTCGAGCAGGGTCTTCTGCACCCGCAGACGAAGGACGTTGGGGTGGGCATGGTCAGAAGCAGTTCCCGTCGCGGTGATGGTCCGACTTCCGAAGTGGAAAGACTTGAAGAAAAGAATCAGTATTTGTAAAACAGAGAAGACAAGACAACTTGACTGACTATAGTTGGCGGTGGTTGCCTTTTCGGGGGCGTCGGTTCAAGGAATTGGGGAGAAGGGACTGGCATGTTCAGGGGAGTTGGCATAAAATCTGCCTCCTTCCAGGTATCCTGGCCTTCCATCGCGTAAGTTCGGAAATAAGAAGTATGGGTTATTTAAGCATGAGACTATAGGATTCTTGGTGTGGGCATGATTTATCGTTGGTCTGTGGTGTTTATAACAAGGCCCCGATAGAAACTCGGCGCGTACGTGTCGGATCTTGCGACAGCCAACCGGCTTAGTAATCATCACAGCTGTTAGAAGATGAAGAGTGATACATAGAGAGTTGTGCTAATTATATCCATCCATAGCCTCTAGAGTGGAGTTGGCCCCACCAATCATATCCACCCCTGATTCAACACTACCACAGTCTAACAACCAACAACTTCGCAACCAACAACCCAGTGGTTCCCAATGACCAATCAATGAACCCGGTTTCATACTCTCCAGAGTGTTGGTTCGATCCCCTGCGAACTCATGTCGCGAGAAAGATAGAACAGGTCCCCTGGCGCCAAAAAGGAGACTACCATTGGCAGAAGTCCTCTTGTAAACCAGGCATCCATCTTCAAACTGTACGGCCGCAACCGCCGTGAAATTGAGAAAAGGCGGCTATTTTGAATCGGTTGAGAACTTCGGCAGATGTCAAAGAGTGTGTTTCTGAGCTCGGTCTACTATATATTTGCTCCTCTGTACCGACGAACATGAAGCTTCATCATGGCCCAGAAGCAAGCCGACACAACCCTCATCTCACTTTACCCTATCCAATTACTCTTATTGTCAAATCTTTAGGTTTTCATTACCAAACGCTTATACTATCCTTATTGAATCTTTATACTATCATTGTCAAAGACTTGTAACAATGGCCACAGCACGAGATCTTATTCTCCAACGCCCGACCAATCCGATAAAGAACACCTTCCTAGCCACCCAATCCGATAAGGTGTGGTCACGCAGCTACGCGCCCATCAAGAACATCATCTGCCATTCGGGTATTGACGGAGCTGGTATCACTCAAGCCAACTTCGAGGAGGCGTTTCTTCCGCTGTATGACGATGACACAGTACGCCTTCGTCAGCCAGCGGTGCACCCCAACAATCGACACTGGCGACTTGAAACAGAGGCCGGCTGTGAGAACTGGTTCAACACCGAGATAGTGAGCGTTGTGCTTTCTGCCTTCAACGCATATCCCATCATGATGCAGACCTCTCACACCAAGCCGCTGTCAGAGGAAACCATCACCGAAAATACCGACCTCACGTTTTCAGTCAAGATTGATAACCGTAGACACACGGTGGCCATTGGCGAAATGAAGCGAAACATTCTTGAACCTAAGGTTTGGCGCATGGGAAACGTTTCTGCTGCCAAACAGCAAGAGAAGCTCTCGAAAGAGTTACGTGGGTATGTGTCTCTCTTCTTTTACATTGCCCGTATTCTATATCTCCCTACTCTTCCTTACATATATCCAACTAGCCACAATCTAACAAGCCTAGATACGCACACAAATATCAGTGTCCTCAGGTGTTTTGCTTCGATGGGGGCTACCTATTGCTCTTGCAATTCCGGGCGACTAAACCGGAGGACCTCCTTAGTGAGAGGTGCCCCGTGGACACGTGGGTCATTCCTATCAAGAATACCGGCTGCAGCCTACGGTACGCTCTATATAGGATCCTCGTCCAGGGCTGGAGAAGATGCCAGGCGTTGGCCTCACCGCTAGCCAGTATCGGCGGGTTGGCTCCGGAGTTCCGGGAATTCTACAGCGGTCTACCCATCTGGCGCGAGGGGCAGACGAGGCAGAGATCGCATCCACGGGGGTTTCAAAGATCGATAGACGCAAATACCGGGGCTGTGTTCTGGAGCCATCCGCAATATGCAGTGGAATGGGAAACACGTGCATTCTGGTAATTGCGGTTGGGGGCTACATTGTTTCATTTTTATGTTGTTTTGTTAGAAAATAGTACTGAAATAAATAGAAATCATCATAACTTACATCATATGACTAGTAAATGTTTGTCAAATCGAAACTCATAATTATCATAAGCCTAACCCAGCCTTTTAAAGTTTATGATAATAATGATACTGGCCCTTGGAATAACATTTCATAAACTTGACCCAAGAGTGGTCAATACCCTCTGAACAACGCGGCCGAGCGTTGAACGTGCCGACTCCGACTCCTTCGACTCCTTCGCCGTCGTCGATTTTCGGGAATGATGGCGCGTCCAAATAGAAGGCCACCTGCCAATGGGTCGCGAAAAGAGTCAGGAAGTCTTTCATGGTGTTGCTGGCGGATCGGATTTCGGCAAAGATCGTAATTCAGTCCAGCCGCATGCATAATGAGGATGTATAACCCAAAATCATCCATTCCAAATACGATTATGTCAGATTTTTTATGACGAACCGGTATGCAAGAGTGGTCTTGGCATTCACAAAGAGAACATAACACGTCTGTTCCTGAGGAATCTCCCCTCATGTCTCAAATCTGTCTCGGGTAGGCCACAGCGCCAAGACAGGGCTTCGGCACGAATTCCCCGCCAGTTGAAAAGGAAGTATAAAATGGAACAAAGGCGACAGCACGGCTGTGGAGTTCTTGTTCCTTCAGGGCCATCCGGACAGGGGGCGACGTAGCAGAGGCGCGACCTGACACTTGCAACAAACGCATGATGAAAAAGCAATTCCTACCCCGTAGAGTCACGGTTGGTCACGCTTGAGCCCCTCAGCCACCAAGTGTTGGTTGTTTGTGGGGTTTTACAGGGGGCAGTGTCCCCCCAGTTGCCGCTGGAGAATCACGTATCCCTGTCGCCTTACACCGACGACTCTCGCATCTTCACTCAGAACAGTTGAATACGATTACCGTTCGTGCTGTCATTGCGACGATCCAGGCTTCACGCGCACCCTCCACGGCAACCTGATCGGCGGCGTTATACTCTCTGCACCCCTGTTCCGCCCGTCATCATTGGCAACATCCGAGTTCCGACCCAGGCTGAAGCACAAACCAGGGTCCTGAAATTATCGTCGGGTCGTCATGGCGGTCGCACAGCCTAGGAAGATCGCCCCCGTCCAGCCTTACCAACAGCGGCATGGATCATATGCACCGTAAGCCGTCGCCCAATATTTGACGGCACCGTGCCGTGCCGCATCGACCACTGGCTTTGCAGCCCTTCAATTTTCTGTCCAGCAGGGGTTTTGGGTTGTTGATGCCTCACAACCTCTTTTTGGCCCCCACTGACCCCAAGGCTTTGAACAGAAAGCCAAGTCTTGACAATTGTTCTTTTTAAAAGGGCACACATCTCCAACAACAAGTAGGCGTGTCAAAAACTCTAGCAACCTCCGTCCCTAAACTCAATTGTCTGCCCCTGCGCCACCCCGTCTCGGCATCATGGCGGCCAAAGAGGCCAAGGCCAGCACCACCACAGCAGAGGCCCAGTTCAGCCAGATCCTCGCCGATGCCAGCAAACTCTACTCGGAGTCCTCAAAGGAGAAGCTCGCCGACTTCCTCAACCCGCCGCTCAGATCCGTCGACGACCTGCTGCGCCAGGTCGACAAGCAGAATGACAACTTCTCCAAGTTCCGCGAGAAGCGCCAGTCCATCTTCAGCGCCCTCGCCGCCTGCCTCACCCCCGTCGAGGTCATCGGCGGCATCGTCTCGGGCGCCGCCCAGGACATGTTTGCGCCCGCAGAGGGCATCTACGGCGCTGTCGCCTATCTCATTAATGCGGCTCGTGATGTCTCGTCGGCGTATGACTCTATTGTCGAGTTGTTTGAGCAGCTAAAGGTGAGCGATATGCGGTTGCCTGACCCCGCTTGAGGCTGTAACTAACCCCATAAAATAGGACTTTACATCACGACTGGACGTCTATGTCCAGCACCAAATGTCCGACGCCCTGCGGGGCAAGGTCATCAACATCCTCGCCACTCTGTTTGAGGTATTCGTGCTAGCCGCAAAGGAAGTCGGCCGTGGCCGCGTAAAGTCGTACTTTAGAAACCTCTTTGGCAAAGGCAGCCCCGTCCAGGACTCGCTCGACAAGCTCAAGGCCCTCAACATCGGCGAGGAGAGACAGGTCCTCGCCGATACATACGGCGGCGTGAACCGGCTCAATGTCAAGACGGATCGCATGGAGGATGCCCTGAATCAGGTCAACCAGAATGTCCAGCAGATGCGCTCCGAGGCCCGCGAGCGAACCATTGCGGCGCACCAGGACAAGCTCAAGGAGATCCTGGATCCTTCTCCGTTCCCCGAGGATTTCTTTACTTCATTTAACAAGTCGCGGGCGGAAAAGACTGGAGAGTGGATCATCAATGATCAAGCGCTCAAGTCGTGGGTGAAGAAAGAAACGCAGTTTCTCTGGATATCGGGTGCTGCTGGTGGGTTTCTCCCCCATTTACCATCTGAACATCATCTAACAATCACCAGGGACCGGGAAATCCTACCTAACCACCAAGTTAATCGCCTGGGGCACAGAAAACCTCCCCCACGCAGCCTACTTCTACTTCCGCGACAACAACCCCGAAACCCGCTCCGTCCTCCAGGCCCTCAGAGACCTAGCCTACCAGCTGAGCGAGAGCGACCCCTTTTACGCAAAGCAGCTCCTCAAGAGCCTGCGCAGCATGGACGAGATCCGCACCATCCCCAGTGCTTTCAGGAAGTTGCTCGTTCAACCCTTCCAGGAGGATCAGGTGGCAAAGGACATTTACATCTTCCTTGACGGTATTGATGAAGCTGACCAGGCGGATGTTGAGGAGTTGCTTGAGCAATTGGGTTCAGATGACGAATCTGTTAAAAGACCTGATCATTGCACTTTTCAGGTTGCTCTTATTGGGAGGAATTACATGCATGAGACGGTTACTTATGCACTTGACCCTGATAACAGAGGCAGTCAGGTCGTCACTACCCTCAACGTCACACCAGACCGCAACGCAGAGGATGTCCAGGTCTACATCGAAGAGAGTGTCTGGCGAGCCCGAAACCTCAGCCGTTCACCCCCCGAGTTCAAGGAAAAGGTCATCGACGCCATGATCAAGCAAGCAGACGGTCTCTTCATCTTAGCCAAGTTCATGCTCGAAGACATAAGTCGGAAACGTCACCCTCAAAGCATCCTCCAAAGTCTCCAGTCATACCCCAAGGAGATCAACGGCATGCTCGCGCGAACACTAAAGAACTTGTCCGAGACGCTATTCGAGGATGGCGCTCGCGATATCAACGAGATGCTCCAATGGGTCGCCTGTGCAGAGGAAGTTTTAAGTCTGGAGCAATTAGAAGCTGTCCTCATCATAAGATTTGGCGATCCTCCCTTCCATCTCGAGGAGACGCTCCGTGGCCAATACGCCTGCTTCTTCGAGCTTGAGCGCGAAGATGGCTTGACGACCGACGATCTCATCAGGGAGCACGAGAAGCAACAGCGCATCAAAAACGGCGACCTGGGCTCCGGCCGACGCTCAAGTTCAGCTGGCTCAGGCAGTCCCCGCAGCCAGAGTATTTTTGGCCGCTCGACCGGTACCCCTGATCTGAACCGCAACCTCTCCCCCGGCCGAAAGCATGCCAGCCCGACCAAAGCGCTCAGCCCATCCCGGAGTCCCGCCCGTGGCACAAGCCCCGCCACAGGCTCTGACCTCTTCGACCCCATGAGCGAGATGGAGTTCCGCTCCAACAAGTCCAACACGTCCGTCACATTCTTCCACTCTTCCGTAAAGAGATTCTTCAGCCAAGAGGACTCGGCAAAGCTAGGCGCCCAGGCCGACGGTCCCACCATCGGCTTCGACCCTGCTGTCGCAAGAATCCACATCCTCAAGACCTGTATCTCCATCTTTACCAACAAAGCCTGGTTCGAAAAGTTCAAGCTCGGCAAGGGAAGGGAAGCTATCAAGCAATACGCAGCATGGTACTGGCAGGAACATTTAGCAGTTCTCGACCCAGCCACCGTGCCAGAGTCGGACAAGCGCGCGCTGGGACCGCAGGTGTACAAGATGCTCACAGACGACAGCATCATCCTCGACTGGACCCTCATGTACGAAAAGAACGACGAAGGTCTCGATGTTCTTACGGATCCCAACATGAAGGGTCTCAAGAAGTGGATGAGCGATCCCCAAGTGCTCGAGTCCCTCCCCACAGAGGCTCGCGACTGGGCTAAGAAGGCCATCAACGAGTCTCCCGGCATCTTTAAGCCCGTCGGTGATCTTTATGCCAGAGCTTGGCTATCAGAAGAGTTCAAAAAGTATATCCCTACCCTCTTCTGCTTCAAGATTGTTCAGTCTATTGCTTTCATGGAGGAGGGCTACTCCTGGTCAGACTGCAACAGACACTGGACCGAAATTCCCGTCGACAAGCGCATCACAAAGGCCGCCCTGTGGGCAAAGATCCCCGAGTCCGCCCACTGGCACCGCCGCTGCGGAAGCACCTACCTCACAAACGACATGCATAACAAGGCCCTGTTCCACTACGACAAGGCCCTCGCCCTCGATAACAACAGTGTCGAGACTCGCGGCCGCATCGCTTATTGTCTCTCTCGTGATGGTCGCTTCAAGGAGGCTCTGGAACAGACCCTCAAATGCGAGACCATCGAAGAAGAGAGCATCGCAAGTGGCAAGCTAGACGAGGAAGCTCTTAGGGCGAGCAAGTGGCGGTTGTACAAGGACCACATCCTCATTGCAAAGTGCTACGAAGAGCTCGAGAAGCCCGACGAGGCGCTGCCGTACTACCTCAAAGCCATGAAGAGCGCCAAGGTCGTCGGTCTCGACTCAAAGCAAGCTAAAGAATACTTTGAGCCGGAACTAGGCTACCTGGAACTGCTAGGCACAGAAAATTGCCACGAAGAGATCATCAAGTTCCTCCAGCAAATGTCCGACGTAGTCACCGACGCCGAGCACGACCGATCACAACTGGTAGACTTCCTCCTCGAGTTCCACAACAAGCCTCTAGTGATCGACTGGATCCCCAAGGCGGCCAGCAAAGTTGGAGCTACAGAATTCCTCTTCAACAGGCTAGAGTTCACCATCGACGTAGCCACGCAAACCCGCGATCCCCTCAAGGCCTTGTATCTTCGTCTAGCCCTTGGAGCAACATACACCTACTGCCGCGACATTGACAACGCAATCGCCCTATTCGAGCGCATCACCCAGCTCGGCTACCGCCCGCGCGGCAACGTTCCCACACGTCAAGCCTACGCCCTCGCCTTCCAGCGTCTCGCGACTCTCTACAAGGAAAGGGTCCTCCACGCAGGCCTCAAAACGCCCGAGGCAGACGGATGGCTCAAGGAGCTCAAGAGCGTAAAGGACCAGCAGAGCAAGCACCACAACCAGGATATGCCCATTAGCATGGTCGGCTCCGACGTAAACGTGGCAGCAATCTACCTCGCCCTCTTCAACCGTCTGCTTGGCCACAAGTCAGACGCCGACCGCGATTTGTGTCGATTGATCAATGACAGCCTCGATATTCTATCAGACGACGACGTGCAGAACGACGAGTATGCGCTGGATAATCTCCTCCGCCTCTTCATCGCCGCCGATGATATGGAAAATGCCCTCGCGCTGAGCCAGTCGATGCGCAAGATCGACCCCAAGGCACTAGCCTCGACGCCCGCAGACTCACCCGTCCTCCAGCGCGTCGAGCCCAAGCTCCCTGAGATCCAGACCCTGCAGCAGAGCTGCGCGCAGTGCCTCGATCTCATCCCGCCGTCGGACGAGTACTTCATCTGCGAGTATTGCATGGAGTGCTACGACACCAAGTGCATGAAGGTGATCAAGGGCGAGGGCAACAAGACGAGCGACCACAGGTCCGATCTGATCTGCCGAAGCGATCACCAGTGGCTCTCTGTGCCGCCGCTGCAGAGGGTGTTGCATCGAGGAGAGATCTTGCTGGTCAACGGCAAGGTTGCAAGCTTTAACGAGTGGAAGGCTGGATTGGAGCAGAAGTGGCCGCGCGGGAACAGACGCTAGGACTGGAACATAGGAGAAATGACACTTGGATATCTGGGATGTATATGAAGCACGCAAGCATCAGTGGAGTTGGGTTGGCATTCTTGCATTGGGAGGATAACTCAGGAATAGCAACAACGCTTCCATCCACTTCAAACTTTGCTTTAAACAATGTCTCGTCTCTGGGCGTTTAGTTGTAGGCTGGTCTTGGCATTAACAAGTTGTGCCTTGAAGGAGCCGTCACCATGATGTGAAAGTAGGTAGACAGAAGCTTGAGAGGTCCCCGCAGAAGCGCAAGCCATCATCAACTGAATTGTCATGGTCATACTTTTACCTAACTATAGACCAACACCAGCCTCACCAATCGTGAATGCGCTCATCCCGCTGGATTTCTTCAGCTGCCAGAAAGCAATTCTCGGGTCGAAACAAGTGGTCCTATGACGAAGCCTCCAAGATAGCCCTCGCAGTTTCCAAATAAATCCCTTTAAACGCCTCATACAAGTCTTGCGTTTTGTGGCGAGGGATGAAAGGCTTGCTGTCGTTGGGAACCAACGCCCGCCCAAACACCTGGTACACATTTAAGGGCTTCTGACTGAGGTCCAGCATCTGGCAACGGTCAAAGTCAAAGACAAAGAGCCGCACACCCTAGGAGCATTTCTGGTTGTCCTAGTCTGCCGAGATGCCCAATGTAAAGTTGACATCGCGGCCACAGATCCCAGCTCCCCACTGCAGAACGGCATAGGCAGTTCCCATAGCTTTGGCTAACCCGACCGTGTCCAGCCGGAGAAGGTTCATGGCCGATAGAGGTAAGGGAAAGTCTCGTGTAGAAAAGGTCACCGACGATTGTACTAAACTCTGCCTGCCGAGGTACGGACGGACGAGACAAGGTCCGTTGTTGGATTGGGCCAGGATCCTTCCCATGCTAGGCCTCTCTGACGGAGGGTGGAAGAGGAAGAAAAGGGCGTTCTTGATCTGTGTCGGAAAGGATCGTATCAGCTCTATTCTGAGGTAGTCTGTTGGAAAGCGAAACTGGAGGGGTAGTTTTATCAGGTTTTTCGACCAGTATGCGGACGACTCGATGTCGTCGCTCGTGTAGTAGCCGTAGATCTTTGGTGATCGAAGGCCATCTGGAATCAGGTGATTCCAGGTCTGGAACGCCTCCATGGCCTTGGTGTACTTGATGTGGTGCTGCGCGGGCCTCGGTGACAAGTCCGGATCGACCTTTCTCAAAACCGCGCGTCTGTCGATTTCTCTGAACACGTGTCCAAGGTAAAAGGTGCCCATTAATTTGAACCCTTTTACAGATGGATATGGCTCCTCGTCGTTCACACTCGGGGGCTTGTTCTCAGCCGTGGGATCCTCCTGAAGGTTCTCCCGAAGATCCATCGAGACACCGAGATTGAGTATCTTTGTGAGGAGTTCGGCAGGCTCAAGCTTGTCAAGGTCCGAGAGACTGTACGTGGGTGATGCGGCCATGATTGAGATGGACTAATGATTAAGATGATGACTATCGTTGCCTGGGGTTGATTGACGAGAGACGTTGAGGTAGACGGAGGTCTTGAGAAGTTGGAATGCATCTTACCCAGCGTGAGGTGCTAGGCAGGTACGGATGAGATTTCCCTCCGTATGAGCCTTCCTAGGTAGGTGCCTTCTAGGATCACCAAAAAAAAATGGAAGAGTACCTAGGTAAGTAGTCATCGTCAAACAACTAACACGGGAATATTAGGAAATCCTTAGGCCATACATAGTAAAGCTAAATTTAGTCTTATTTATAAAAGATACATACTATTTAAGCTAAGCCTTTAGCTTATTTTGTCGTAGTATCCTCTGAATATTAGCCTAGTAGTAGTCATTTGAGAGTTATGGTTGTGTTAAGATGAGTCCTGTGTTTTTTGACATGTGTGGGAGTACAAAGGCCTTCAGCGCCGGCCCGCAAAGTCACCTTTAAGAGCCCTCGAAGCAAAGTATCCACAGACCAGGTTATCAATCAGAGTAAAATTTCACATAAGAATAGGCGCACACGTATCTCCAGGCAAGTCTATGCTATCATACAATCCATTTGGCATCCACGCTCAGAGACAACCCGCAATCACCGCATCATTCTGTACCTCCCACCATCATCCAAACCTCTTTGACATATCACCCGAATACCAGTCTCATGACCCTCCCAGGTCTACCTTTCACCTCTGTAGGGCATTCTCTGCTTCCTCGCTCAATGTAGGCCGCCTTGAAGATCTCCTGAAGGCGTGGGGATTGAGGACTGGGAATAAAGCGCTGTGTCTCCCCGTTGAACATCCCACGTCTTAGAATGTTGCAGATATTCTGGTCGTGATCTTTTGGGTTGTATGGAGCGCACTTTCCAAAACTGAAGAGATAGAGATCAATGGTCTTCTGGCTCCCTTGGTCGGCCTGGGAGGTACCCAGAGCAAACTGCACACCTCCACCGCTGAGTTCACAGCGATAATGGAGAACGGCGAAGGCTTCGCCAATGGCTTGGACAAAGTCATCAACCCTCATCCCGAGGCTCTCCATATCTCTGACGGAGAGGTCAAAGTTGCGGAGAGAAAACTCACGCGTTGAGCGAGGCATGTTGACGATTCCCAGACACGGCCGGACCAAACAGTGGCTGTTCTCAGCCCGGTTGGCAATCTCTTTAACCACAACCGGGTCCATAGGACTGTTTGAGCTATGAGGGTGGAAGAGAGACACCAAGGCACGCCGAACGGTTTCGGGCATAGGTAGGATCAAGTTCATCTTGAATGCTGGTGTGTCGGTTTGGTCCTGTGGTGGCAACCTGTCCATGCATTTACTCCAGAATCCTTTCCAATCCGTGATAGTGTAAACTCCCTGAGGCACCTTAACAGTGATTTTACCAGTTGGCTTATAATTTTTAAAAGCCTCGGCCGCATCCCATGTCATTTCTGCCTCACGATTGATGTCGTAGCTCATCTGGTCCTCGGGCAGATTAGAGTAGTTTGGGTGCATCTTTTTGATGGCGATCCAGCCCTTTGCTTTGTAGATGGTCGCAGAATCGCTCTTTGCAATCTCTACAAGCTGGTTGCGGTCTTCTGCAGTCAGGATTCTCTTCTCTAAGAAGGTGATGCCCGGATTCAGCATCCTGGATAGGACTTCAGTTGGAGGAACTTTGTCGAGCTCGGACACAGAGAGGTCCCCAAGCACGACTGTCAGCCGCATCAAATCGAGCTGCGAAGCGGTGGGCATGGTGTTTAGTGTTTTTCTTGATGGAAAAGCCAATGCTGGAGATTGTGCTGAGGTGAGAGTTGGGAATGGAAGCTACGACGCTGGGATATTCGTTACTACTGATACCTGAGCAAAAGGCGTTTAGCTAGACGATTCCATTCTGTGAATGCAGGTAGATTTCATTCAGACGCAATCAAGCTGCAATAGTTCAATGATTCCTTGATACAGATGACCTCCCCTGAAAGGAGCCCAGACAAGGTCACCAGTGGAAGAGGATGGATCATCCAAAGGGCGAATCCATTCAAGGCCCAAACATACAAAGTGTTCTTATAAACCGCATGGAATCTGGAAGAACTTTGGGTTTTTTGTATGTTTGCTGGGGGCCTAGAACCATCTGCCACTTGCACGATGAAGCTCACTTACAAAGGATGCCCCATGCGACTGAGACAAAACACAGCCAGCCCCCCGGCAAGACATGAATGCTTCTAGGATCTCATAGGCGATATGGAGTTGGCAGACACATCAGAAAGCAAGATTGGCTAGATAGTCTTGGAAACATGCATCAAGCTGTTTGTTATCAGTCTACATGAAAGAGACAAAGAGGGGCTGCCCAACGCATTGAATCATCCAGAGACGCATTAGCAAAAATTAGGCAGCAGGTAACGAGTTGAGCTGTCATCTTCTTCATTTGATTCAGTCACAGAAGCATCCATCCTGAACAGCAATATTATCGAGATGCGAAGAGTGTCGCTTGTGGAGCGATGGCAGGCAGATTGAAGTTGGTCGCTACACTCATGGGTATGATGTTCCTATTGTGTAAACTGCTGTATTCGTTCTACACGTTAGATGTAAGCTATTAATCCCCAAGCATGAAATAACATATCATCTAGAAGAAGGAATAAATCTTGGTAAGAGTCAGATCTTATGAGTAGATGACCGGCTGTTGTCAACAGGTTGAGCCGCGAAAGCCCGAGGTTACGGAACGGCCCCTGGGAGTGCCCCTGCATTACGCCCAACACGCGCTGCAACTCAGTGGCTGGCTGACCAGCTCAGCGGCTATCAAGCCCCCAGCGACATCGGCGCCCAGACCACACCGTGAAGCTGTGAAGTGACGAAATCCATTCAACCTTCCTCCCCCACGTTTTCCTCGAAAAAAAGTTCCCCGTACAACCTCGTCACCGGGCCTTGCAATTCACCATGGCGTCCACCTCGCAAGAAGCAGACAAGAAGAAGAAGCCCAGCGCTCTGCGGTCCGTAATCGCCGGATCCACAGCCGGTGCTATCGAGATTGGTATGTCCCGATTGCCTCAGACTCTGAAGCTCTGCGACTGACACCACGTGCTAGCCATCACCTATCCCGCCGAATGTACGTCCACGTAGCCGAGACCAACCTTTTGCCGAACCGGTCGAACTTCGAGAGACACGAAGAGTGCCGAGGGACGGGGAATAAGGGACTGATTGGAGCGTCTAGTTGCAAAGACCCGGTCACAGTTGAACCGACGGTTAGCGGAGGGGCAGAAGCTCCCGTGGCCGCCGTTTGGAAAGCAGTGGTATGCCGGATGCACCACTCTGATTATCGGAAACTCGGCCAAGGCTGGAATTCGTACGTGCTGTGTTTGAATGTGTCACGTGAGGGTGGGATGGCTAACTAGGCGCAGGATTCGTGGCGTTTGATCAGTACAAGGCCCTGCTCGCCGATGAGAATGGCAAGCTATCAGGACCTCGAACTGTCCTTGCGGGCTTTGGTGCTGGTGTAACAGAGTCATTGCTGGCTGTCACGCCGACAGAGAGCATCAAGACCACTCTGTAAGTCGACTCATACATTCCCAGAGGCTCGCTTTCCACCAGAGCCAGAACTCATCATGCGACAGAATCGACGACCGCAAGTCTGCGAAGCCCCGACTACGCGGCTTCCTCCACGCCGTCCCCATCATCGCCCGCGAGCGCGGCATCCGAGGCTTCTTCCAAGGCTTCGTTCCCACAACCGCTCGTCAAGCGGCCAACAGCGCAACCCGCTTCGGCGCCTACACCTCCCTCAAGCAGCTCGCCGAGTCGTACACGGCGCCCGGTGAGAAGCTCGGCGCGGTAGGCACCTTTGCCATGGGCGGCCTCGCAGGATTCATCACAGTCTACGTTACCCAGCCGCTCGACACCATCAAGACTCGCATGCAGAGTATCGAGGCGAAAAGGACATACGGCAACTCGTTCAAGTGCGCGACAACCATCTTCAAGCAGGAGGGCGTCTTGACCTTTTGGAGTGGTGCGCTGCCGCGGTTGGCAAGGTTGATCCTATCTGGAGGAATTGTGTTTACCATGTATGAGAAGTCGATTGAGATGATGGACAAGCTTGATCCGGAGTCGAAGTATCTCTAAGGGATATGGGGTGAAAAGCTGTAAAAGAACGGAGTTGAGAGGTTGCACTACACTTACGACGTGCATTAGAATTTTCGATATATCGGTCCAATAAAAGAAGAGAGTACAATTATTTCGGATCTCTTGGGGCAAGCTATTGCATGGTGACCATCCCATCTGATTGACAGGGGTTCTGAGTCATTGTGAGCGTACACCCGGCCTCAAATACACAATTGACTGCTGTCTGGTATTCATGATAAAGTTGATCTTGTAGATGAGGGGCCAATGTCCAAAGTTGTAAGGTAGTAAGTAAACCATACACCCGGCAAGGAATTAGAAACTAGCCATTGATCACGAGTCGGGCAGTTGGGTAGTCGTTTTGGATACAGATAATATACAATTACACATACAACCAGATGCAGCCAATGTCATATCATGGGTATCCTTTGCGCGCCGGCAAACCATGCTCCTTTTTTGTTGTAATCGTTCCTCGTGTGTCGTGCCTCTCCCTCTACTGGAACCGAATCATACCAGACAGCCTCTTGCCCAATCTCTCCAGCCATGATCGGTTCGGTGCCTCGTCGATCTCCCTCACCAAGTCCTGGAAGTATGTAGGTTGGCTCTTTGGCTCGAGCAATCGTCCCTTCAGTTTGAACTGCCGCACTTGTTAGCATGTGACTCCATCCATTAACCCGTCCATATCTATTCGCATACCCGATCGTTGTACCGGTCTTGGGCTAGAAATTGCAACGCCCTCGCCTTTAGTAACTCCTCGGGCTCCATTGAGGGCTTGTAGTTCTGGTATCGCTCGGCCACAGCCTTGCCAAGGACATCCTGGAGCTGGTGGTCTGGTCGAAGGGCCTGCTTGGGCCAGCGGGCAAACACGTCGGTGTAGATCTTGTGCTGCAAAGACAAAGAGTTAGCAAAAAGTCTCTCCATAGTATCATGGCAGTTTTCACTTACTGATAATGAGCGCGACATTGTGAATTGAGGCCGAGTGTCTTGTCAGAGCCGGACTGCGCTGCTGGTGAACTCTACGACGTCAACCATTGAAGAAATTCCCAAAGACAGTGTTCTCTATACAGTTTCCGTCAGAATCCTTACTGTCCTAGAATGGCATCTGATTGGGTCATATGGCGTCTGCCTTAGGCCGCCACGAGACCCTGCAATCGATTGCCTCAGCCTTGAGGAAAGCCCGTGATGGGACAAAGCCTGTAGAGGTGGAGCCCAGGTACCTCCTGCCGAACTCAGCCCACCTCCCGAACCACACTCAGACGCCTTTCAGGAACATTGTCCGCGGCTTTGGATGGCTGATCGAGGAAAGGGTGGTTGACTCCTTTTGTGTTTTGAGTTCTGCCCCCTTTTGCGCAAGCTATCGGTTGCTTTATCGTTCATTCTGTGCCCCTGGAACGATTACGAGGCGAAACAGGCTGGAGACACATCCAAGCCGGGAGTCGTCATCCAGTGCGATTAGTGAGACAAGTACACAGTGCGTCGGCGGCTTTTGGTGTGTCTCGGCCCAGCCCATTCGCCCAGGTGGCCCCCTTATTAATCAATGAGCACCTGCATGCGGACTTGTCGGCAGGCCCCTAAGTCCCTCCGCACTGTCCCGATACCGCCCGCGCCGGCCAGCAACCGCCGCATATTGACTAATGGAAGGCAGGCACCTCCGCCCCCCGAACTCTTTCTCCTCGCCTCGTAACTGCAGACGCAACACAACGCAGCCAAACCCTTCCACGTCGTTCCCTTGAAATCTTGTCTCCTTTTCGCACTGCCTCTTGCGCCCCATTAGATTGCAGCCTCTCCTTGTCTTTTTTCTTGTTCCAATTTTTCCCATACTTTTTACTTCAACGTTGATACTCTCGCGAGTTTTCGACGTCGCGTGCACAACTCCCATTTGTTAGTGCGAGCGGACCCGGGAGGCAGCCCGACACCGACCACACGATAGCCATCATGTCGGGACGATACGAACGAGTAAGTCGCACTGAGGGGATTTTTAGCGAGGGAATGTGTCTTGGAAGATCGCTAACATGATGCCAGGTCAACGCTCACGACGAGGACGACGTCGATAGCCCTATCGACGCCCGCCGTAATCTCGCTCATCCTGTCCCAAACTCGCCACCTCCATCCTTTCACTCCCGAGCCTCCTCTCCCTCGAGGCAACGCCAAGTCGATCCCGCCCTCGCCGATGCCTTTGACGATGATGACGATAGCGACGACGAACCTGATGATCGGAGACGGCTGATGCGACACAACTCGACACCACCGTCCTCATCATCCGAAAATGTCAGCACGATACAACCACCCGCTCAACCTCCGGTTTATCCGACACCAGCACCATCCGGTTCAAGGTCAACGAGAATCGTAGGCGGAGGCTCTGGATCGGATGGTGTTTTTGCCAATCTGTCGGCGCGTCCGGAGCGCGGCGGTGGCGACCCTGAGAAGGACGAACAACCACCGGTATGTGATATAGGGAATAGACTTTGTGTTCAAGCGCTAACCGCCGCAGTCTTACGAACAAGCTGCCGCCGATGCCGCTCCACCATACTGGGAGACGACGATTCTCGCTCCCGGTATGGGCGGTCCCGATGAGGTGTACATCGATGGTATGCCTGTTGGATCCTTCTTCTCGTTCATCTGGAACGGCATGATCTCGACGTCGTTCCAGCTCGTCGGTTTCCTCCTCACCTACCTCCTCCACTCGACCCACGCTGCCAAGAACGGTTCTCGCGCTGGTCTCGGCATTACTCTCATCCAATATGGCTTTTATATGAAGGGCGTCTCCGAAGACGAGCCCCCGGCTATGAACGGCCCCGACGGCTACGCTGCACCACCGAACCCCAACTCGCACGAATTTAAGCAGAGCGACGTGACGGACGAGGACCTGGGCAGCATCAGCGGGGGCGAATGGCTTGGATACGTGCTTATGGTTGTCGGTTGGTTCCTTCTTATCAAGAGCGTCGCCGAATTCCTGCGAGCACGTCGACACGAGCAGCTCGTACTGCAGAGCCCGGACCGCGGTCTGGGCGTTCCCATTATTGCAGAGGGCGAGTCAAACGAGCGGGTAGTCTAAGCGATTGTCTTTGAAGGCACGGAGTTACTGTACAACAATACCATCATGCAAGCGCAGTCGTTGACAAACGCGGCGTTGTTTTCCTTGGCGTTTTCTGGGTTGGATGGGAAGGATATCTGGGTTCCTACTACAAGCTCATTGTTTGGCGCGTCGCACGCAGTCTCATACGTCTATCAAAACACATATATGAAGTTAGAGTTTTGTTCTCCTCTGTGATTATCTGGATGTAAACCGGTACCCCCGTGAAGTCGATCATTCCGATGATCCGATCGTCAATTTCTTAAAGTATAAATATCGACAGCACCATGGGTACAAATGCAAGCAATAATAGACCATGGATCATCAAATCTCCCCTGTCGTTGACCCTAGTGACCTACAACCATTGAAGAGTTTTGTGGGGTTCCCGGCCGCCACGGACTTCGCCCGCTGATCCCCAGATCCGGCCCCGCACAAGCTCCCGAAGTCTAACGTCAACTCGCTATCATCACTCGACGATCACTTGCTTTTGATCCTACAACAGCAGCTGTTCTGCCTCTGGTTCATGCTGATTACCTATTCTCGTTCTATCTTCATCAAAACCATTGTAATCTCTCCCTTGTCGATTCTTTCAGCCCAACTACCTGATCCTCTTTCTTCAGTTGTCTCCCCCACCTTGCCGCAAACCATCTGCCGGACACAGCTTACCAACCTACACTCGAGCTCCCCTCATCACCCTGGCTTCAAAAAGAAGACTATTTCGACTTTCATCTCTACTTCCAAGCTTCCGTGCTCCGAAGCAAGCGTTCCATCTGCCCAGACGACACACACACTCCCTCCGCCAGCGCTTCAACATCAACATGGCTTGGAGATGCGGCGGCGTTAGCAATACAGAGCTCATTGAGAACATGTGGAGGAACGGGCTCATCTCCGATGCCCGTGTCAAAGAGGCCTTCCTAAAGGTGCCTATCCAAGTATCCAGCATCACTCGTACATCTGCTAACTTTCCAGGTTGACCGTGCCCACTACGCTCCCTCTTCGCCGTACGAAGACTCTCCCCAGCCCATCGGCCACTCGGCAACCATCTCTGCTCCCCATATGCATGCCTCCGCTATCGAGCATGTCCTCTCCTACCTCGTCCCCTCTGAAACCTCCCCCGCCCCGCGCGTGCTCGATATTGGCTCCGGCTCGGGGTACCTAACGCATATCATGGCCGAGCTGGTCGGGGACAAGGGCCTCGTCGTGGGATTGGAGCATATCAAAGAACTAGCAGAGTTGGGCGAGAGAAACATGGCCAAGAGTGCCGAGGGCAAGGAGTTTCTCACGAACGGCAGGGTGATATTCAGACTCGGAGATGGTAGGAAGGGATGGGTCGAAGCGCCGAGGGAGGGCGAACAGAACAAGGGTACAGGGTGGGATGTCATTCACGTTGGAGCTTCGGCGACAGAGATGCATCACGAGTTGCTGGATCAGCTCAAGGCTCCTGGATGGTGAGTTGTTTACTTCTGGGGGGGGGGAATAAGAGGCTAACGCGGCGACAGCATGTTTATCCCGGTGGATGACGACCATCTCGGATATAGCCAGCACGTCTGGCGAATTGAGAAGGATGAGTATGGTGAGATTACAAAGCAAAAGTTGTTTGGGGTTCGATATGTGCCGTTGACCGAGGCGCCGAAATAATCGACCAAGGCTGGATAGGAAGTAGGAGAAAAGCACAAGTTCGCAGCACATGTAGGATACCCTTTATCCATTCATGATTCCTAATAGCCGTTCTTTACTTCAAAATTGCGGTGTGCAACAAACACTTCGTCATTCAGGTCACGTTGGAGTTTGGCTGATGTTGGTATGTATGAATTCCGGTCTTCTATGAATAAACTACTTTAAACTCCTCAAATATGATCCCTAAACATCCGTTCATAAAGTCATGTGCACATGATTACATCCCAAATCCCAGGTTTCCACCGTCTTTCCCTCCTATGCATGCTTATCCAGCCCAATTGCCTCACAACAAGGTCAGGCCAAAGATGACAGCCACAATGGCTGAAAGAATGCCCGAGCTGTACAACCTCGGGCTCTCGCTGACAAGTGAGGGTGCTTCGCCTGAAGCAGCACCGCCCTCTTGGCCATCGGCACTAGAGGAGCCAGAAGAGTCACTCTGTTCAAAGCTTCCGGGGTCAGAAGAATCACCCTGTTCATCAGAGCTTCCAGAGTCATCACTACTGGCACCTCCGGCCTGGTCATCAGCACTTTCGTCTTGGGAACCGCCAGCACTGGCTCGACTACCCTCGCTGTCAGGGAGAGGAGTAGTATTTCCTTCGGCGGGGGAGGCATTGTAGGTTGAGTTGTTCGCGGGAGCTGGGGCCGAAGCCTGATAAGCCGGGGCCGGAGCCGGGACGGGAGCTGCCGGCGCAGCACATCCTTCAGGAGGACAAGGGTCCCGAACAGCGGCGGCTTGCTGGGCCGCAGGTGTTGGATATACAGTTTGAGTAAGATCATGAGTGGTACAAGGGACAACAGGCGGGACAGTCTGTGCAGGGGGTTCGGATGAAGTAGTTCGCGCCCCGGGGAATCGATACAGCTTAAACGTGCCATCAACTCCTCCGCACTGCCCGTCGGGATCATCGCCAGGCGCACAGAGGTTCGAGCACTGCGATTCTTCGATTTGCGCATAAGCAATGGGGGTGTTGTCGTTAAGATCGTCGGCGTAACACCCTGCCCACCCAGCGTAATTTCCCCCGATGGCGACAAGGCTAGACACTCCATACCATTGTGAGATGCACTCTTCGCTAGTGAAGGCAAAGTCCCAGAGCTGACTGTTGGGAAAGGCGTCTGTCGATGTTACGATGCAGCCGACATATTCAAAGTCGAAGGGCAGGTCGATATTCGAATTGGAGGACGCGCTTGGGGCCGTAGTTTGGGAGACGGCGGTTGTGAGAGCCAGGAGGCTTGTGAGGAAGGTGGTTTGAGACATGGTAATGCTCGGTATGGGCAAGAAGAGTTGGGTCTCGAGTTGATGTGATAATACTGGGTAGTGGAAAACCAGCGTTGTCTTTTGTGAGTTGAATTGATTGTTGATGATAGCTTCTCTCAACTCAGCATCAATCAACATTATATACCTTTCATCCCATGTCCAGCCTCCTCGTCATCCCTTCTCAGCAATGAGAGCTGTCCCATGGCCAACCTCGATCTTTCAATATTGTGGAAACATCCCGTCACTCGTCGCAGACAATGTGCCACAATCTTCGTTCCAAGGGGCGGCAGACAAGGGTGGTGTTTGCTGGGGAATATGTCTAAGACAGCAACGCAGGGCACCTCAGCAACAACTAACCCTGGGCCGGAATGCTAGAGACTTTTGTATCAGGCTGGGATGCGAGGAGAGGGAAAATTATGCAATTGAATTCACTCAAAGGGAAGGTATGTATTGGTGGTGGCTGGGCTATAGGCCGAGGATCCGATAGTAAGAAGTTCCAGGTCTATTTCATTATTGACAAATGTAGTCAGGTATTCCAGCCTTGTAAATAGTCAATTTACAGTCGCTTCTCATAAACATACGTAAATGTTAATAACTAGAATAGAATTCTCTTCCCGGCCAACCTCTTCAACCGCCTCAACATCAACTTACCCATTCCTTGTGCACCCATCAATGGCACGTCGGCTTATTGGTGGCATACACATACTCAGTCCCAGCACATCCACCCGGACACTTTCCATTACAAGCATAGCTAGTAGTGACGGTAGCCGGCTTCTTGGGACATCCGCACTGCGAGCTGATGGTCGAGATGGCCATGCACATGGGCACCATGCAGGTCGAGCAGCGTCCTTGCACAGAAGTAACGGTCGGGCACGGCTTCTTGGTGATTGTGGGCTGTCCGTATGTGGTCGCGTAGACGTACGAGGTGCTCGCGCAGCCAGCAGGGCACTTCTTGTCTTTGCAGGGGTACGAGGTGGTCGTGGTGGACACCTTGGGCGGACACGAGCGTGGGTTGGAGATGGTCGAGATTGCGAGACATTCCTTGACGATGCAGGTCGAGCAGACGGTAGCAGTGGAGGTGACGGTGGGACAAGGAGTTGGTTTCTTTGCCAGCGAGAGGGGAGTTCTGACAGCTGTTAGTTGATGTTTGAGCCGCAGTGTAAGAGTGTCTCACAGAGCGAGCAGCGCCGCGAAGAGAGGTAGTGACCACATGATGCAAGTAGAGTGATGAGACAACTGTCGATATAGTATATCGCAGAAACAGAGTTTACAGGTCCAGATCACCGGCTCATCGGGGGAGGGCATGAGCAGACTATATACCCGTCCGTCCCCAATCTCCCGTACAACAAGGTACCAGTGTCATCCACGAGTAATCATACCGACTTCCGGGGGCGGTGGCCAAGGCCCCGGAACCCCGCAAGCATAAACAATAAACAAGATGAAGAAGGATTCGATCGCCACGTTGACGGTGGCTTGCAGCGCGGCCCAGAATGCGTCCTACTGGGGTATTTGATATGAGGTCGGCCAAGAAAAAGAGCTGAAAAAGAAGGCGGGCGATCACTCATGCCGGCATCAAAGTGCAACTCTATAAGTTTAGAAACTTTCTAGCTCAGGGAGGAGCGGATAGTCGCATCACAAAAGGTTACGGTGACACATGGGTTTTGCGTGGGCTAATTGATGACCCGGTGATCCGCGCAGGGTTGCCCTGAAGATCTTCTCTCGCAGCCGGATCGGGCTGGAGTGGAATACGAGAGTGATGATGCAAGGCGTCGTGCGAGATGCAGCAGCAAGACTTTTTCTGGGGTGACGATCAATGCACAGACGATCCAGACCTGGGGTTTGCGGTACTGGCGGGACGGAGGAAAATGCTTGTCACTCGCTGGCCGTGTCATTAGTTGCTGACACTCGGCAAGTCTCCTTGGACTTGGAGTCTTTTCGTATAGTTGCTTGGCATATCTTTTTGGAATGAGCCTGACGTTTTTGCTTTATTAGACGTGGTGGCTTTCCCGTCTGTGGCATCAACCTCGTTAGACTATTGTGGCTGGACGCATCACCGTTCCAGTTACACCACCACGCAGATACTCTCAACAACAGGCAGACAGACACAAAATCAGCAGTTCTATATAGGTCACAAAATGCGTTCACAGTGGAGAATTAGTGTTGTTGGTTGTGAATACGGTGCCCTGTTAGACTACAGCTGAAAACTATACGAGATGGCCTCATGGCTTACAGGCAGGATATATAAGACCACCTCAGACCTGCGCCCACTCCTATAGAAATATCTTCCCAAAAACACCAAAGACATACACAATGGACTGCTACGACGAGTATAAAGAGAAGATCAGGGGCAGGCCGCGAGACGAGGTTGATACTGCCCCCTCTACCCCGAGAGAGAAAGTCCTCGGCCGCATCCCTTTCGCTGCGCCGGTCGCGCAGACTTGTACGGGCGTATAGAATGCGACTTTGATCTCCAGGTCTACGACATGGACAAGAACAAGGTCATCATGATACCTTCTTGCTACGAGGGCGAGTTTTGCAGGGTTGCTGATACCCTTTGGTATGAGAGCCCTTGCGCAGAACGCTGTGTCAAGACTTGCTTTGCGTACGAGTATATAGGAGACCACCATCCTAGACTTGCTCGGTGCGTATACACGGATTACCTGTCATTTGTCGTTTATGTACTAATCCAGGCGAATAGCTATGCCGGGCGGGAACCCTGGACGGCTCTACCTCTCCTGGAACGCCCGTCGGGCCCACCCCTCTACAATTTCCTCGGAGAGTATAACGATGCCATCTACGTCGAACACGGAGACACAGAGTTCTGTCGCCCCCGTCCCGAGTATCTACCCCCAATGTACCAAAGGGCCCTACAGGCCCTCTCAGCCATATCCTTCTCCCACTCCCGCGGCATCATCGTCGGCTACTTCGAGATGAGCAATTTCTGGCTCTCATCAGACCTATCCCTCTCCTTCATCGGCTTCGTTTCGGTGTCGTTCAACAACGGCAAAGAGCAATTCAAGAATGGTATCCAGGGCCGTCCACCTTTCAACCCATTCCATAACCTTTGAAAAAGACATCTCGCGTAGTTTCCAGACGACCGCCGCTACGGATCTCTTTGTGTATGCGACTTTTTTGCATGTCTTGCTGACAGGGGAGTGGCCGGAGGGTCAGATAGGGGATGCAGAGGAGATGATAGAGGGTCGTCAGTGGCCGCGGCTGGAGAAGCGGTACTTTGGCGAGATCCTGGTCAAGTGTTGGGAGTTTCAGTGCGAGGATGCCCAAGAGCTCAAGGCTGATATCGTAGATGTCCTACGGAGTGAAGGCTGGGGGGTTGAAGGTGAAGACACTCTCAAGGGCCTTGATCCCAGCACACTACCTATTCAAACGACACTTTCAAACCTGAACATACATTAGATAGTCTATCTCTTTGGATATCTTCTATCCCCATCTATATCTAGTTTTCTCTACTTCTGTTCTTGCTTCTCCTTCTTCCACTGATCCACAACCTCCTGGACAACCTTGTCAAGATCCTCATCCTCAAGACCAAGCTCCTTCATCGCAAACGCATCCTTCTTGGTCCAGTCAGCATCCAGCGTGCCCAGCACAAACACAATCTCCTCCATGGCGTGCTTGCTAAACTCGAGCGCGAGCTTGTTCGACTCGCGCTCCAGGAATGCCTTGGAGTCGACGTGCTGCTTCGTCCACGTCGCACCAGTAGCCTTCTCCAGCGAAGCCAGCACCTCGAGCTGCGTCTTGCAGAAGCTGTGTACGTAGAGCAGTCGGTTCTTTGTCGTATCGGGTCGCTTGAGCACAGCGACGAGGGCCTCTCCGACGCGGCGGAGTGTAGCTGCTGAGGCGGGAATGTCGCCCTTGTCGAGGATGACGGCACTGTTGGTCTCGAGATCAAAGTGCAGCAGCCCATCGCGGATGCCAAAGTCAAAGAAATGCCCACACACAAGCGCCGTCCACGAAAAGCCCGAGTTCTCCTTTGCAAGCTCGACGCACTTTTCCCTCACGAGGTCCTTGTCACGGTACAGCTTAAGCAGCCTCTTTGCCTCATCGCTCTGCGCATCACAGCTGCCAAAATCCGCGGGGATGAAGCGCTTGACGCCGGCCTTGACGGACGCCTCGGCGAGGCGCAGGTGCTGCGATACGTCCTTGAGGGGGAACGAGGCGATAACCACGTCCTGGCCTTCTAGGGCGGGCACGAGGCCCTCGACAGACATGTCATCGGGGATGGTGATGATGTTGATGGATGAGGCGTGCGCGGGTGTGGATGTGGAGGATGCGCGCTTGGCGACAGTGATGTCAAAGGATTTGGAGGCGACGAGGCCGTCGAGGAGGACGGTGCCGAGGTTACCATTTGCGCCGACGAGCAAGACTTTCTTGAGGGACATTTTGGCAGTTTTGGGTAGAGGGTATAATGAAGCTTCACGGTTCACGTTTACATGGAGGGGTCAAGCTGTTAAAGGTGGTGATGCAATGCGACTTCAGCGGGGTAAATTGATCAATTCATCTCGCCGATTGCGGGGCACTCTCGCCGCTCGACTCACTTTAAAAGCATTCTAAACACTTGTTGCCAATGAATTATCGCGCCCTACAAGTCAATCCAAGCTCAAGTCGTGCCATTAGTCGGGACTGTCCTACGACACGGCCCAATCGGGACTGTCCTCCGACACGGCCCAATCGGGACTCCATTCCGACTTAAAGCTGCAGTGGAGCTCGCGGTCAACTTCCGACCTTACAAGTTCAAGAAACAGGAATGCCACCGCGAAAGAGCGCCCAAGACTCTATTTAAACCTCTTATCCTCCCGCCCTTCGGCCCCGGATCCAAAGGCGCGAGACCCGGCTCCGGGGGTTAGACGCCAGCCGAGCATTTTATCTCCGGCGCGGGAGATCCACCGGGACCCTTGATGCACCGACTCCGAACTTTTCGTCCGGCGCTTCGTCCGCCGGGCTAGTTATCCATGACGACTTGGCGACTAGCACAAGGGTTGGTGAGCCAATGGGACAAGCCCATGCTTTCAGCCAAGCGTCCTCCTCAAAGAACAGCCATGTCGATTGGTGCGTTATCGTCATTGTAATTGAAACCTCGCGTTGACGAGGGAGCTTTATTTCCTTAAATCCGTAGATCTCAGAGCATCGTGAGTTGCCTCGCTTCTTTCGCGACTTCACGATGTCGAGGGAAGGTTTGTCTTATCGTGATATAGTAAAGCAGGTCTATAGCGATGTAAAATTATTAGACAAATGTCTGCTAACACCCCACCTATATCACAATACCCTTATTTTAACCCTTTAACTTCACACTTTAATTAAGTAATAAATAAAAATCATAAAAAATCAAAAAGTATATTATTTAAAAGCCCTAATTATATAAATT
>JAADYS010002066.1:0-15228 GCA_012931995.1 Fusarium albosuccineum | reverse complement strand
GCCACCGCGCGGGGGGGTCTTGAGGGGGGATGAGATGGATGGAACTTTGTTGGATCCGCCCCTGAATGGACGAGGCTTTATTTTAAAATGGAAGGGAAAAAAAAAAGAAGGAATAATTAAACCTAGCGATCGATGCCGGAGACTGGCCTCCCCTTTAGTCTCGGTCTCTATCGCTTCGCGACTCTCATTCTTTTAATTCTTCCTGTCCTCCTCGCCTCATGTCCTGACTCTGCTTTTGAGCCCGGCTCGTCTCGTGCTTCCCCGTCTCTCGAACCCCCGTCTCCTTTGGAGGTCTCGACCCCAACACACGCTCGTTCCCGTCCCTCTCTTGGACCTTTCGCTCGCTCCCTATGATTCAAGCCCGCACTGCTCCCCAACTGGAGCCGCAGTCGAGCTTCGACCTATCTCGCTTTTTACACTCTTGTAGTATCGGGGCCTCCATTTCTGACACTCGTTTTTAATCGTTGACTTTTGGATTTTTTGATTTGATTTTCTTCTCCTCGCTCTCTTTCTTCTCCGTGTCTCTCTCTCTCTATCTTCCTACCCCGACAGCTCCTTCACCATGCCCGATTCTACGCCCCAAACCGCCGACTCGAGCACCCCCAAAGCTAGCGCCCCTAAAGACAAGAACTGCCCCTATTGCGGCCAAGCCTTCACCTCGTCCTCGCTCGGTCGCCACCTCGATCTGTACATCAAGGAGAAGAATCCCAAGCCTCCGGATGGCATTCACGATGTCGATGCTATCAAGAAGCTGCGCGGCGGCATCACGAGGCGACAGCCCAGAGGTTCCATGGGTGGGAGGCGGGAAGCCTCGACCCCGGTAGGAACCCCTAAAGGACCTGTCAAGAGGGACACGCCCCTGCCCGAAAACGATGGCTTCAGGTCGCCGGCAGCTCCCAAGGACAACCAACTCGTGGTTGATACAACCATGAAATATTCGGGTCCTTTCCAGCCAACCTGGGAGGCAACTGGCGTCATGAATGATATCCCGAAACGCGGCAGCTGGGAGGGAGACGCCACACCCGAGCCCATCAAGCGCCCCGGTATGCAGCGTACCGTGAGCAAGCAGGCCATCCAGAAGGCCCAATTCGACGTCAAACAGAAGCTGGCGGATGCCATGGATACGGCTCGAGCTGCGGAGCTCGCGTTGCGAGAGCTTCTCAGCTCGTGGAGGGCTGCCAAGTATGCCAATTCCTTCTTCCTGTATCTCTGTTTGTGGGGAGACTAACTTGACGGCAGGGTGCAGCTCGACAACAACTCGATGCCTTTCGATTTCGATCCTCTCTCCCTCGATTTCCCTGCCCTCACCCTTCAATGTCTGCAGCCTCCCCCGACTCTCTTCTCCTCCACACAACACCCCACCTCGACATCTTGGTCCGTCCAGTCTCCCGGGCAGCGCGAGTTCGATGCCCTGCAAGCCTACTTCAAGGAAGAGTTTCGAGCCTGGAAAGTAACATGCGCTTCTGCGACTACTGCCGTAATGGAGGAATTCACGTATCCTCCGTCCTCAGGCACATTTCGTGATGTTCGCGACGCGGTCCGAAAAGCAGAAAAGACTGCAGAACAGCTCGAGGCGCAAGTCGACGAGCACCTCCAGTCAGCATACACAGTCTGGGAGTCATTACCTGTCCAACGACAGCAAGAGCTTTGGGTTCTGGAATTGGCTCGAGGTGTTGGAAGGAAACACAAAGAGGCCGAGAAAATGAAAGAGCAGCAACACAGGCTCAAACAAGAGAATGCCAGCCTCAAATCCCAGATCGAGCACCTCAACAAGCTACAGCAGCCTCGAGAGTTCAAGATTGCGACACCAATTACCGTCCCGTTGGAGAGGGACCTGATCACTGCTACCTATGAACAGGCAGTCAAGGGTAGAAAAACAGTGGGCTTTAGCTTGGAGGATAGTCAGGTTGACCTCAGCTCGGTTGTTTCCCGGTCTATCGAGCGATGGAAGGGCGTCATCACTTCTTCGAGAGCCAATGCCTCGGGGATGAATGCTCAGAGACCATTAGACCAGGCCAATCCACCCCCTGGACCTACTGGTGCAACCATGAATGGTACTCAACAACCAACACCCCAAGTTCAGACGCCAGCCCAGCCTCAGATCCAAACACCGCAAGTACAATCACAGCAACAGTCGCAGCAGCCGCAACCAGCACAACAACGACCTCAGCTTGCCAAGCGTTTATCAGCCACTAGCACAAACGGTACGCCTAGCGAACACGCCTCTCACTCAACGTCTACAACCGGTCCACCATCTATCGAGGAGACCAGTGATCAGGATGCCGATGCCGAGATGGAGGACGACGATAGCTTTGCCATCATGAATCCTTCTCCAGTCAAGCCTCAGCCTCCAGTTCAACAACAAGCCACGCTCGAGGTACCACGCACGAGAGCGCCTGTTCAACAACGCAACACACAAGATCCCCGGTTTATGATGCCCAACGGCACAGGAAGCCCAGTCGGCCGAACGGCAATCAATATGAGCCGTTCCATGCCCAACATGAACATGGCCATGCAAAATGGAGCCATACATGGCGCAGACCTGAGCATGGCCATGCAAGGTTCACGCGGAGATCCTATGTATCTGGAATAGGAGAGCCGACATGTGCCATAGTTTAAGATACAGCGTAATACCTGAGATGGGCGGAATCTTGGGCAACATATGTAATGATGAAACAGAGCGTAGTCCTACCTTGCTCATGATGTGTTAATACGACCAATATTAAAAACCCTTGATCTGATCCCCATGATGACAGCATGTCTCGTCTCCCAGCCATCTGAAGTTGATAAGAGTCATCGTCTTGAGAACCTCTTCTCCCCAGTCTGCTCGTTGGGTGGCTGAGTCACTTGGTCGCGCTCTGACAGAAAAATTTACCCCGCGATTGTGGCGCGCCGGCCGTTCTCTTTTCTGCCCCTCCAATGCCCTGACTGTTCCACCGATTACAACACCGCAGCTTGACTCACACTTTGCCAGTTGAAAAGACTTCGCGGCCAGGACTCGACGCCTGAACTGGATCTCTTTCCATCCAATCCATTTCCCGAGCGACACGAGACGCAATCATGGCTGATGCCGCTCCCCCACCGACCGAACAGGTCGCTAACCTGCACCTCGACGAGGTGACTGGCGAGCGAGTTTCCAAGTCCGAGCTGAAGAAGCGCCAGAAGGCCCGCCAGAAGGAGGAGGAAAAGAAGAAGAAGGCTGCTGGGCGTCCTGCTGCTGCTGCTCCCAAGAAGGCGAGTAGTGCTGAGGCGGCTGAAAAGGATCTCAGCCCCAACCAGTACTTCGAGATTCGATCGAGGAACATCAACAGGCTCCGCGAGACCAAGAGTCCCAACCCTTACCCCCACAAGTTCCATGTCACCTATGACTTGCGAAACTTTGTGCAGGAGTTCGGCCACCTCAAGTCTGGCGAGCATGCCAAGGACAAGATTATCCAGATCGGTGCCCGAGTCCACGGAAAGCGAGCATCGGGCTCCAAGCTTCTCTTCTACGATGTGCGGACAGAGGGTGTCAAGGTCCAGATCATGTGCCAGGCCCAGGAGGTGCGAGAGGGCGCCCCTGCGTTTGATGCTCAGCATGAGCACCTTCGCCGAGGCGACATCATTGGTGTTATTGGATACCCCGGCAGGTTGGTTGACTGGCCTCCGCCTCAATAAGACAGGACAAGGCTGACATCAAACCAGAACTTCCCCCAAGACCAAGATTGAGAAGGGCGAGGAGGGAGAACTGTCAATCTTTGCGACTGAGGTCGTTCTCCTGACCCCTTGCCTCCACGCTCTCCCCGATGACCACTACGGTTTCAAGGATCTCGAGCAGCGATTCCGCAAGCGATACCTTGATCTCATCTGCAATGAGAAGTCGCGGAATGTCTTCGTTACCCGATCCAAGATGATCACCTGGATTCGCCGCTACTTTGACGAGCGGGACTTTGTCGAGGTTGAGACCCCCATGATGAACCAGATTGCTGGCGGTGCAACCGCCAAGCCTTTCACCACTCACCACAACGAGTATGACATGCAGATGTTCATGCGTGTTGCCCCTGAGCTGTATCTCAAGATGCTTGTCGTCGGCGGTTTGAACCGAGTGTACGAGATCGGACGTCAGTTCCGCAATGAGGGAGCTGATCTTACTCACAACCCCGAGTTTACCACCATTGAGTTCTATCAGGCTTATGCCGATGTCAACGACCTGATGGACATCACTGAGGACATGGTTTCTGGTCTTGTCAAGTACCTGACTGGCGGCTACAAGACCACCTTCCACACTCAGTCGGGTGAGACCTACGAGGTCAACTGGGAGAAGCCCTGGCCCCGTTATGAGATGATACCTGAGCTGGAGAAGGCCACTGGCGAGAAGTTTCCTCCCGGTGATCAGCTCCACACCCAAGAGACCAACGAGTTCCTCAAGAAGGTGCTCAAGAAGGTGAACCTGGAGTGCACACCTCCTCTGACCAACGCCCGCATGATTGACAAGCTGGTGGGCGAGTTCATCGAGGAGAAGTGTGTCAACCCCTCTTTCATCACTGGCCACCCCCAGGTCATGAGCCCTCTAGCCAAGTACCATCGTGAGATCCCCGGTCTCTGTGAGCGATTCGAGGCCTTCGTCTGCAAGAAGGAGATTGCCAACGCCTACACCGAGTTGAACGACCCCTTCGACCAGCGCCTACGGTTCGAGGAGCAGGCTCGACAGAAGGATCAGGGCGATGACGAGGCCCAATTGATTGACGAGAACTTCTGTACCTCACTCGAGTACGGTCTGCCCCCGACCGGCGGCTGGGGCATGGGTATTGATCGAATGGTTATGTTCCTGACTGACAACTACACTATCCGTGAGGTCCTTGCGTTCCCCTTCATGAAGGACGACAAGACGGACCAGAAGAAGGAGAAGCTGGCCGCCGAGCTGGTTGGCATTGAGCCCGTCCCTGAAGAGGGCATTGGTAAGACATGGCCCTACTCACCCTTAGTTCCAATTCCATTGCTAACATGCTGCGGCAGCTCACAAGTAAAATGGAATTTGGAACAAGAGTTATATGACGCACTTGGCACTATGATATTATGGCGAGATAAACACGCACAACCGAATAGATTCGGCTTGACGTGAAATAGAAATACAAAAAAGAGAAATGTCATTTCAAAGGCTGCTTAACTACATGATTTCTAGAGTCGAGTTTGTCTAAAGTATGTTCATCTAATGATTCAGGCATATCGCCTGACCAACTCGGACCACTATCCCGCCCCTTTCCTGTGCCAATTGTTCTTGGTTGGTCCCATATAAAATACATTCGTTATTTCTACATACGAAGGCACGTCCTCTTGTGCCATCGCACCACCATCATGCCATTTACTTGGCAAGCTGCTTCACCCGCTTCTCGAGCAGACGGAGGGTGGGCTTGGGAATATGCAACCTGTGCGCCAAGACAAGGGCGGCGGTCAAGACGACCAAGCTGCCGGCCTGATGGGCCGCTGCGAGGGAGATGGGGACCATGTAGATGAGGGTGCTGATGCCGAGGGCGACCTGCATGGAGACGGCGTGGACCAGCCCAGTAGAACCACGCTTGCAATCCCGCGGGAGTATGGGTTTCACGCGCCTGGTACGGGCAAAGATAAACAGGGATACGATGGCGCAGAAGGTGGACACGGCGAGGATGCGGTGGTTCATCTGGACGGTGCTGGGGTTCTCGAGCATGTTGCGCCACCAGAGGTCTGACTGATCCTCCTTGCGCGAGTAGAACTTGTCCCAAAGCTCCTTCTTGGGGGGGAATAGGCCGAGGCCCATCTTGGGGAACTCGTTGTAGATGAGACCAGCGTCGAGGCCAGCGACCAAGCCACCCGACATGGCAGTGACAAAGGTCAGAGTGGCAACGGCAAAGACGGCCCGTCGGAAGTTGCGAAGGCCGGGATGGGCAATGGCGGTAGTCGCCTTGATCGCAAGCTCGGGGTTGGCGAGCCAGCGGCGAGTGCGCAGGACAGTGAGACCAGACAGGAGCATCCAAGAGTAGCAGACGAAGGCGGTCGCAAGGTGAGTGGTGAGACGGTACTGGGAGACACGGGGATGAGAGCCAGGAGCGAAGAGATCATCCTTGAGGCCGGACTTGACCATCCACCAGCCAATGATGCCCTGGAAGCCGATGAGGGCAGAGATTCCGGCCAGGTTGAAGGCCATCTTGGGGGTGACTTTGCGACGGGCGACGAGGTAGACGGTGGGGATGACGAAGGACAGGCCGATGAAGCGGCCCCAGACTCGGTGAAACCACTCCATGAAGTAGATCTTCTTGAACTCATCGAGGTTCATGTGCGGGTTGAGGAGCTTGAATTCGGGCGAGGCACGGTACTTTTCGAACTCGGATTCCCAGTCGTCCTGGGACATGGGAGGAAGTGAACCGGTGACAGGTCTCCATTCGGTGATACTCAGGCTGCGATATAGTCCAGTCAGCAAATGATGGGAGAGCGAAGCAAGTGCAACTTGACGCACCCAGACTCGGTCAATCTTGTCAGGCCACCAAAGACGACAATACCAAAGACACTAACAGCGCTACCAATGAGCCAGTACCCGACACCCTTGGAATTGGTCTCGGGCCATGCCTTCTTGACGGCCTGGGAGATGGATGGGGCAGCTCGCGCAGAGACGTGCTCGGCGACGGTGCCCATGGGCTTGTTGAGGGCGGCATCGGCGTAGGAGCGCGACCGAACGACGTTGAGGATGCGCGAGGGCATGGCCCGCGGGGCACTTCGGAGGCACTGGTTGCAGACGAAGAACTTGGAGGGCGCCGAAGCCGAGGCCGAGGCCTGGAGGAATAACCTCCGGAACCCGGGGGCGAAGGACGCCATGATCGCAGCCAATGTTCAGTTGAGTTGAACAAAGGAAGGAGGAAATGAATTGAGACGAAGGGGGGGAGGGGGAAGAAGTAGAAGAAGGTGGCTCAATTGCCAGTCAGTCATACGAGAACCACCAAACCACCAAATAAATTCGACATCGGATGGCTCTTTTCGGGGTTCGGCGCTGGTCCAGGTCCGCGCACTGGGTCCCTGGAGCTCTAGATCGAATAAGGCGCCATTGATAGGCCTGATAGGCGCATCTCCACACCATGTCCCGCTGGGGGGGTGGCCCCGCCATTCAAGACCAGGGTCGCCCCTCACCGCCCAATTTTTTCAAAAGCGGCAGAAAATTCAAAGTAGAGGGAAAAAATGTGCCGGCTCATACCGCCTAAGATTTTGGTAGACGACACCCGCATCCCACCTTGAAGCTGCGAGTCGGGTCTGCGAGTCGACATTTGCTTGATTTTACGACCCACAGCCTCGGAAAGCATAATGGGTGGACGGCAAGCTCATGGCCGGTCCCTGACGGCCAACCCCAAGGCCAGCAAGGCCCCTACCAAGAAGTCCAAGGCGAGATCGCAGAAGAATGCCCTCGACGCTTTTGGCATTGCTCAGGAAAAGTTTGCGCCGCGACAGAAGCGGACGCCTCGCGCGAGAGAACTCGACGCCGAAATCGAGAGAAAGCACGGCCGAGATGTGGATGAAGAGGACGAGGAAGAGGACGAAGATGACGAACCCCAAAGGAAAAAGGTCAAGAGACCTAGTCGAGCCGTGGGCGACGACGACGACGCCGACTACGGAAGCGACAGCGAGGGAAATGAATGGCGATTGGGTGGTCTGCGAGAGGACGATGAGGACTCTGAGATTGGGAGTGATGACGCTTTTGGCGACAGCGACGAGGAAAAGTTTCAGGGATATACTTTCCGTGGCAGCAAGTCAAAGCAGCGCGAGGTAGCTTCAGCTCTATCCTAGAGCATACTTGATTAAGCTAACACTCAACAAGGATGACGACTCTGAAGATGATTCCCAGGACGACGAGGGCCAGACACTCGGTGAGGGCGCAATCGACCTGGCTACGGCTCTCGACCAATTCGAGGAGGAGTCGGACGAGGAACCTGAAGGAAAGGATCAGTCTGGGTCTTCAGAATCTAATGACGATGCTTCTGACGAGTCGGAAGAGGACGACAATGACGACGACAGCGACAGCGACGACGATGAAGGGGGGGACCCGGATAAGTTGGAGGCACTACAAGGCTTGATCGCAGGATACGGAGGACAGAAAGACGATGACGACCAAGACAAGCCCAAATCCAAACCCAAGATCAGTCTAAGCGATCTAGGACTGACAGGCATCGACGACGCCAATGTCAAAAAGTCAATGAAGCTCATGAACAAGGAGGAAAAGGAAAAGCGCCCAGGTGCCTCCAAGAAGCTGGATGTGCCTCTGGCAAGGAGGCAACAAGACCGTCTGGACCGAAGCGCCGCCTACGAAAAGACTAACCAGACACTGGACCGGTGGAACGACACAGTGAAGCAGAACCGAAGAGCAGAGCATCTGGTGTTCCCTCTGCCGCAAAACTCGGCAACCGCCGGTCTCGACACGACAGAACTACAGCCCCTAACCACAGCGAAGCCAAGCAACGAGCTTGAATCTACAATCATGTCCATCATGGAGCAGAGCGGCTTGAGCATGGACAAGCCTCAGAAGCCCAAGGAGAAGGAATATGATGAAGAGGGCAACGAGCTCTCCCGCAAGGAGGCGCTGGCTCGGCGGCGTATGGAGCGTGAGCTAAACTCGCGGGAAGCCAAGCGCGCGAAGCGTATCAAGAAAATCAAGAGCAAGGCGTACCACCGAGTACACAGGAAGCAGCGAGAGCGTGACGAGATGGCTACAAAGGAGGCTATGGAAGAGGCTGGTGAGATCGATTCTGAAGCGGAGCGTGAGGCGCAAGATCGCCGGCGTGCGCTTGAGCGCGTTGGTCAGCGACACAAGGAGAGCAAATGGGCCAAGATTGGCTCCAAGACAAAACGAGCTGTCTGGGACGATGAGTTCCGGGCTGGCCTGACAGAGATGGCCCGAAAAGATGAGGAACTTCGACGGAGGAAAGAAGGCCGTGCAGGTGCCTCTGACGACTCGTCCGAATCTGACGGCGACGACTCTGACGGCGGTGATGCATCTCTACGGCGACAGCTTGCGGCACTCGAAGAGGACGAGGAGGTACCTCAGAAGGGCTTGATGAGCATGAAGTTTATGCAAAAAGCCGAGGCTGCCAAGAAGGAGGCCAACGATGCGCTTATCCGGCAAATTCGTCGGGAGCTGGACGGAGAGGACCCAGATGGCTCTGGTGATGACGAGGTAGAGGAGGTTGGCCGTCGACAATATGGCGCTGCCGAAGGCAAGGCTTTCAAGCCAACTCTTGAGACATCAACACGGGTAGCCAAGAAGCGCAGATCAGCTGAGAAAGAGGAGGACGACGATGTGGAGATAACCATAAACGGCGGTGGCAGCAACCCTGCGATCCCCAACATCACCTCCAGCTCCACGCCAGCAGCCTCCTCAACCACAGGGGCCTGGTCTCGCGGCGAGGTCCGTCGCAAGAAGAAGGGCCAGTCCAGCACAAACATTGGCGACCTCGACCTCACATCCAATGTCATTGTCGCCTCACGGCCAAGCAAGTCCAAGTCCAAGTCAAAGACTACCAACGGTACCACAGCCGTCAACGACGATACCACGGATGCCGAGTCCGAAACAGACCAGCACCTTCCTCTCGCCATCCGCGACCAGGAAATGGTGGCTCGGGCTTTTGCTGGCGAGGATGTGGTTGGTGATTTCGAGCGTGAAAAGGCAGACGTTGCTGAGGAGGATGACGACAAGGTCGTCGATAACACCTTGCCTGGCTGGGGATCGTGGGTCGGTGAAGGTGTGAGCAACAGAGAAAAGAAGCGCCATCAGGGACGCTTCCTGACAAAGGTGGAAGGTATCAAGAAGAAGAACCGCAAGGACGCCAAGCTGGACAAGGTGATCATCAACGAGAAGCGGGTCAAGAAGGTGAGTTTCCTCATGTTGATACACGTGCACACTTGACCTCTGGATACTGACAATCTCTACAGAACGACCGCTACCTCGCCTCACAACTACCTCACCCCTTCGAGTCGCGACAGCAGTACGAGCGGTCGCTACGTCTTCCTGTCGGACCCGAGTGGATGACAAAGGAGACGTTCCAAGACAGCACCAAGCCTCGCGTTCTCATGAAGCAGGGCATTATTGCGCCCATGTCCAAGCCCACCATTTAACACTCATCAAGATACCTGTACCGAGAGATACCTGTTCATTCTCCTCTTGAGGTTCCGAGAATCAAAAAGCATATCTATTTACCACGCTGAATGTACAAATCGCACCGGCATTGATCCGAAACCAGCTCGTCTACCAACCCGCTTGTGACTACACTCATGTATCTGTCCCTTACGATCCTTGTAGGACTCTTTAGGTGTTTCGTAGCATGAAATCAGTAACTGCATTTGATTATCATACAGAATCTTATATTGCGAACAAATACATTTTCGTTAGCAGATATTCAAGAGATCGTATTGCACATGGCAGTGGTTTGAATTTTCTCAAACTTTATTCAATTGAATACCTTAGTATTTCATATCTTACCCGTATCAATCCTTCTCCGACCTCGCAGTCCAACAATATAAACAAGGAAAGACCCCCTGAAAGGGTAGCACTACGACTAGCTTGTTGAAACCGTATTTATCCCGTATTGACACAATGAAACTCGCGATAGCGATAGTGATGGCGCCCACCCCCTTCTTCCCTTTGATTCTTTTGGCCCCTTCTTGGTTTCCACTTCCTTCAGTCCTGTCCAGAGGACTGTTCTCTGCTATTAATACAAAATCGAAAAGCTTAAACTCGCGCAATAACGCAAGAAAAACGCATCGAGGTCCGTAAAATTTGATGGGGGCCCAATCCCAGTTACCTGTCCGCTTTAGGTTGCATTTCAGAAGCAACCATAGGATGTTGAACGTGGTATGCCCAAATATCGGGGTTTGTTGAGGGCTGACAGAATTCTGCTGCGAGAAAAATGTCGAAAAGTTGTCTTAGTTGGCTTAGTGGGCACCAGCAAATTTGGAGTCCATGACATCGGCCGGAGTTGCATAGAAAGCCAGAGCGATAATGATGTATAGGGCCAGAAGCATGGCGCCTTCGAGATAGTTCGATTTGCCATCCTGTACTGTGTAGGTGACAACGAGAACGGATACGGAGAAGGCAACGGTTTGGACTGGAGTGGAAGTATTAGTGTCGGAACAGATGGGCAAGGATGGGTTACCAAACTTACAAGTCTCAAAGTGGAGAGTCATCTCAGAGCCAATGATCCAGCCAACGATAACAAGGAAGGGAGTAACGAGAAGAGCAATCTGAATGCTGGAACCAATGGCAACACCCATAGCCAGGTCCATCTTGTCTCGAATCGCAACAACCACAGCCGTTACATGTTCGGCGGCATTTCCAACAATGGGAATCAAGATGAGACCGATAAAAGCCTTGCTGATGCCCGAGCTCTCGACCAAATCATCAATGCTCCCCACAAGATAGTCGGCGCAAATGGCGACAAGGATAGTAGTAACAACAAGGACGGCGCCGGCGGCGACGGGGCCCATGGTGGGCTCCTCGGGTTCTTCGTTCTCGGAGGCATTCTGGTTCTCGGCATCGAAAAGGTTGCTGTGGGTGCGCAGCTGGAAGACAAGGTAGAGGACGTAAAGAAGGAGCAGAATGATGGCTGTTCCGCGCGATAGGGTGAGAATGCTCTGGTTCTTTTCCTTGGAGCCGCTCTGGTCGAGAACAGCATATAACTGTAGGGCATGTTAGACCATGGAGTTCCCCAAATCAATGGCTAATCAACTTACGGCAGCGGGAATAATGAGCGAGGCAGAGGACAGCGTCATGAGAGAGCAGGTAGTCTGGGCAGTAGCCGAAGAAAAAACCTGTTCTGTACCGCTGCCCGATTCGCCACGGTGAATCATGCCGCCAAAAAGGAAGCACATGCCCATCACCAAAAGAAGGTTGCTAAGGATACTTCCGAGCATGGAAGCCTGAACGACCTCGATCTGCTTATCACGGAGAGCGACAATGCTGACCTAGAATTATAGTTAGAATCCCAAGCCTCACACAGCATCCGGAGGGGAGCGCACAATCAATTCGACAGCATTTCCAAAAGTAGCATTCAGCAGGCCACCCATGGTTTCACCAAGCTTCAGGGAGATCTCTTCGGTCGCGAATGATAGAACGGCGGCAAGGGGGATAATGGCGAAAAAGTTGATGGTAAAGACAGCAGTCGAGTTCCAGCCCAACTTGCCAGCGACGATTCCAATGGGAACCATAAACAGGAGGAAATTGACATAGTCTACAAGAGGACAAAGAGTCAGCCAGATGCCAGCGCAGCGCATTAGATTGCAAGGTAGAGCGCAAACATACTGCTAAGAAGTGTAACCTTGGTGATATGCCAGGAATAAGCCAGATTCCTCACGGCAAAGTTTTGATTATCGAGGCCGGGAGTGTTCTTTGAATCGAAGAGGAAGGTCATGGTGCTCGAGCCGCGGCTGAGGCTGATATGGCCGTTGCCATTGCCGTTGTGGACATGGCCGAGGGTATCGTGAAGTGCCGACGAGGCGCCGCCATTGATGAGGGGCGACGTCTCGTCGGTCACGCTATGATTAGACTTGGATGACATTTGTCGTCTGATATAATGGTTGAAGGATGGAAGAGCTGTTGGTGGTGAATCAAGGCACCGGCATGGTCAGTAAGCGATAATTGGTGGTGGTGATGCTGTCAGTGATGGGAGGGCGAGAGCGCAACGAGAAGCAATTAAACAAGTGACAAGCGCGAGAGAGCGGCTAAAAGGACCTCCTCGATTGGCAAGCAGGCTGCTCGGCAGGCTGACTGGGCCCTGGCCTGGTTCTTCTTGGCTCGATGAGATGAGGGGGGCAGGTTCTGGGCGCAGCGACGGCGTGGTGGGTTGTGTCAAAGAGGGTCCCTGAAGGCGGATGCTTTGAGCTTGAATAGTCTCGGCAGGGACCTGCTGCGCCTCTGGTTGATCCCTCGACTAGAGGCAGATATGGGGGTTGAAGCCGGGCATGCTGGTGCGTAGGCCAGAATGGCTGGGGGGAGTTGCGTGCTTGTGTTTGTGAAGGGAGACAAAAGATTGGGCTGGGAATATCAGAGAGAGGGGTCATCAGGGCGTCAGGTCAGAGTATGACCAAGGCAGTCAATGAATGCCCGATCTGAACGAAGCATCTCAGGGCAGAGGGCATGGGCATGAATGCATCGTCGCTCGTCTACTCACTCAATTCGACGACTCGGTTCGCTTCATTCGGGTATCGTTTGTACGTGATGGGTTTTCCCGTATCCCCGTGTCCGTCCGTGGGAGATCCGTTGGAGTGGAATGGGGGGGGAGGAAGGAGGAGAGGACAAGACGAAGCGGGTACCCGAAGAAGAAAACCTGATCAAGGGCGACGGAACGGGAGTTTGTTTGATGGGTTGAGAATGGGAATGGGCGTTCGCTTGTGCCCTTAGTGTCGTGAGTGGCGCTCAGACCGCGGTGGGAGAAGCTAATCTTTTGCACTTTGGCTGCTTCTGGGGTCCGGGCGTTTAGGTCGTGGTAGCGGCAGTGGTAGGGGAGGGGGGAGGGATGATGATGAAAGGGCAGATCAAGATGGATGGAAGGCCGTTTAGAAGGTGTCGATCACTCCCGTTGTTTTGGGTATTTGAGATGGGAAACGAGAATTGTCCAAGAATGACAAAGAGTTGCAGGAACAAGAATGGGTGGAAAGTCTAATGGTTGTACTGTAATACTCACAAACCATGGTTGGCTGCAAGATGCTGCCTCTTTTCTGAGACCTGCGTGCGGTCTGCTCTTGGTTGCTGGCACGGCTGGTGCGGTTAAAGACTGATGACAGCAACGACGCTGGCGATGTGACACGAGGCGAACGACGAGAAGGGTGGGACGAGAGAGCGAAAAGAGCAAGACAGCTGCAAAAGGCGGCGACGGATGTCGATCCGGGACGGATAAGAACCCCTAGGGCGCGTGAGCCTTTGCTTCCGAGAAGGCTGTGTTTTGTTGCTTCTCGTCTTTGTCGAGACTCGACTTGACTTGTCCAAACTGTCGACTATCAATCACCCCGCTCTGCAAGGGATTATCGGTGTAAAAGCGCGCGCGTAGTGGCTGGCAGTTGGATAGGCAGGTGCAGGCGTGCTGGACTGGAGCGACACAGCCCTTCTTTCTCCAAGGATGAGATGGGTTCTCGATCTCGTCCAAGAGGAGGGTCGTGATGTTTGCAAGAGGTGCAAGAAACGTGTTGTGTGTCGGCGGCCAGGAGGCCTCCCTCGTTCCAGGCTAGCACGAGCTGCTGCACTGGCACCCACGTTGACGTAGGGACATGGGTCTTGGTAGGGGTGATCGGCGACCCGCCGCGATTGGGTCGAGCTGCTGGTCGCCCGGGAGCTGGGGCGCCTGTGATTGGTCGGCCTGGTGCAGTCGACACCTGAAGTTGTCAAGTTGGCCGGCAACCAAGGTCGAGCACGCGCTGAGAGCTACAGGTCTCCACCAACACCCCCGCAAAGAACCCATAGACTCCACTGGAAGCCCCTTGTCCAACATGTCACTGATCCATCTCCAGGAGCTCCAAGCTTTTGTGCTGTCACTCTGGCTCAATTACCGTAGAAACTCAATAAACTCGTACAGCGCTAGTGCCCCATAAAAGGCCCCTGAGCCAGTCCTTCTGATTAGATTTTACGTCATATGCGGCTAATAGTGGAAAAGCGGATCTCGAGTGGATACTAGCGTTGTACGAGTTTATTGAGTTTCTACGGTAAGGTTAGCTGAGAGATGAATGAGACATCAGTCAACAAAATGGAAGACGACTAGCGCATGCACACTAGACCCAGAGGAATTTGTACTGCATAAATAGGAACCTGGACTATCACTGCAAGGTTCCCAACTCCTCGTCTCGCTCAAATGGTTGATTCTACAAGGAAATTGAACAAAACTACCTAGGTAATGCTGCGCCACACTTTCGATTGAGGCTCAGGGGTTATGTCATTGCTGCGCCACGATGATGACGATATGCCAACGTCACCTCACCGTGGCTAGAGCCTATTGGTTTCAGGGCCTGGAAATGCTATTCAGGCACTAACCAGTACATACCTATACCTTTCTTCTCGGGTAATAACCCGGCAAGACTATGTATCTTTTCTTTACTCCTAGTAGTTCTTAAGTTCTCTGCTAACAGCTTAATAAATCATAGCTTCTAGAAGATATGCGTATTAGATACCATAGCCTAGGTATTAAAGAACATCCACCCAAGCTCGCAGAGAAAAAAATCCAGAAAAAACGATTCCAACCCCTAGGACCT
>JAADYS010002065.1:0-13446 GCA_012931995.1 Fusarium albosuccineum | reverse complement strand
CCTATTTAGGATATACTATTCCTATTTGAGAGTAGCGTGGCTGTATATGTTTGTGATAAGGCCGTGTATGTTTCATTATCGCCAAGATACATCTTGTCCCACCGTATTATATACCCAGAGTGCTATTATTCGGACATACAGAGATGGCTAGTTGGGCATACTGTTATAAGGGGTGCTTCTCCCACTATGCTGAGGAACCTTGCAGGCCCGACTGGCAATTTCTTATGTCCGAAAAGCAATCCTCGTTATACCACTGAGGCAAGGCCGGGCTCCAACGGACATGTATTGGTTGTCCGTCGGCATTTATGGCAACACATCAAGTGTGCATACATTGTTGAAGGATCACAGACCTAGACCATGCCCAATGACATGTGGACTGACTTCGAGCGCAACTCTCTCCTCAGGACCCGACTTCCCACATGTGCCGGACGCCATCTCACAACCGTCGCACCAACAAGAGAAACGGGGAGATCTCGCGCGCTGTTGGATTAAATCGCACACCGCGCCTTCATCTATAATGTCACATATGGTACAATGCAGCGTCATAATATACAATGCACTGGCGTTCATCTCACCCACAGCTTCGCATGTGCTTTGCTTCCTTTTCATCAGCTCATCAATCGCTTTCCTTTCCTCTCGGTGTGTATGCTTAGTTGGCCTTGTCACGTCGCTTGCCGTGGTTTCGGGGTCGAGGCACCACAACCCACTTGTTGATGTTGTGCTTGCGTCGGGTCTTGTAACCACTCTTGGTCTAAACGAAGGTGTCAGTGATGTTTGAGAGGGCTTGTGGGCAGCGGGACTTCTTACAGGCACACCCCAAGGGCTGACAGGATGACGGTTACCCTTGGATTTACCTCTACCACCTCCGTGAGGATGGTCGACTATACATCATGTTAGCCGCCCTGTTATGATTGGTGGTATAGTAGATGTGTCTTACCCTTGTTCATGGCCACACCACGAACCGTGGGTCGAATATTGAGCCATCGGCTTCGTCCAGCCTTGCCCAGTTGTCGGTAGTGGTGGTGGATGTTGCTGGCCACGCCAATGGTTGCACAAGCGTCCTTGCTGACACGGCGGACTTCACCGCTCTGTAGCCGCACCTCGACATACTTGCCCGTCATGACCCTGGTGCCGTCGTCTTTGGTTTCCTCGTTCTTGTTGACAACAACGGCGGACGTTCCAGCGCTGCGACAGAATACAGCTCCTCGCTTGGCGGCCGAGCCCAGAGCAAACACCGTGGTGCCAACGGGAATCATGTGCATGGGCAGACAGTTGCCGCGGAAGGCAGTCTTGGCTGCAAGAATACCAGGATCGATGATACCACCCATGCTGTCGAGGAGATCCTGGGGAATGCCGGCACGATAGCTGTGGACAACGTCTCCAGATCTCAAGCCCTCGGCGGCCAGAATGTATGTATGGCGACCAGTGGCTTGCTCAGTCACCAGGGCAATGTGCGCACTTCGTCCGGGGTCGTACTCGATACGCTCCACCAAGTGAGGTCCTGGCCGGTTGCGGACGAAATCAACCGTTCTTATCCTCCTCTTAGCACCACCACCTCGATGTCGTACAGTGATTCTTCCTGACACGTTTCGGCCTCCCTTGGCCTGACCTTTCTTGGGGAAGGTCAATGGAAGAAAAGGTCGTCCTTTCCAAAGATGATCGTTGATCGGACGCTTCAAATGTCTTACACCAGGCGTTCGGGGTTTGTATGTACGTAGAATTGCAGATTGACCGGTGGGTTTCTCCGAGGTCGTGGCCGCATCGCCGGAGCCGGAGGTGCTGCTAAGAGAACTCCGGACTGTGGCATATGTTCGGGGTATGGGCCGGTTCAGAGCCAGGCGCAAAGCGCTCTGTCGTGCCGCGGCGAAATGGAAGCTGGATTGCAGCATTTTGGGACTCTTTAAGAGTCAAATCCTGGGTAAGTTTCCTAACAATTGGGCCTCATTGGTATCGGGCTGCGTGGTTTCGCCGGTACAGAAGAATGAACCCCAGTTTCGATGTAGATGGGAGCTCGGTTGAGGGAACCTGGGGGCATTGGCTGGCGAAAAGTTTTTTTGCACACCCAATGTCCCTCGGAGAAGTGCTGAGAGAAGCTTTGCGAGACTGAGGATCGTCGAGGGCGGCGGCAATCGCTGACGCACAGCTCTATCTGGTGATATCCTTTAGCTGTGGTTGCTTCAGACATCGAAATTTCTTCGGATCATGAACAACTTTGTGCCGGGCTGCGGCGCACCGCCACGACTGAGCGTGTTCTTTCGCGTGATTCTGTGGCTCGTGTGTGGCTAGTGGCGTCTGTCGAAAGGAAGAGGCTGGGCCAATTGTACCAGGCGGCCCACTCGTTGCTCGGCGGTTGCCACTGTTGTGAAGGCCGCAGACCCACTTCAGACTCCGGAAGCAGGTACGTAGCTTTTTTTCAGTCGCGCCTGCGCGTTTGAGAGTCTATCATCCCGCCCCTCCAAAAGAGATCAAAACCCGACGACAGTCGTCCAAGGCCTGGCAACTCTTCTTGTTGATACCGCCCATCTTCCGTCTCTTATACGCTTCCTTGATACTTGTTCGTTTTCGCCTGTCTGCTCCCCACACTGCTCTCCTTGTTCTTCACCGACCCGTCCGTCTGCTGCCTGCATCCTCTTTCCACTCGTCCTCTGTCCAGCCCTATCCAGTCTTTTTCGCCTGCACCTCCGGTTCTGCAGCAGCAATCAAGTCCTCGAAACACGCGAGGAGCCTTGTCAACTATCCCTTGGCCGACAGCCAATCCTTTGCAGCTGGGTGGGACATCACGCAGGAAACCCTGACGTACCTACCTCAGCAACCGACCTTGCCGTCTTCGCGCTACGGGAGCGCGACTTGAGGTACGTACCTAGCCGCGACTGATCCACCTGGGCTCAGTGTCCCTCCTCCTCTCAAAACACTCACAACCACAACTGCTCTTCAACATAAACACCTCCCCTCCGCCGGTGCTTCCCATTGCCCTCGTCCTCTCACATCTTCCATTCCTTCCTCAAACAATCTTCCCTCCCGGGCCGGGTCACACTCATCTAACACCTTGCATCAGCCCTCACACGATATATCTCGAGTCACAACATTCCTTTCGCTGTGTTGTGCCGGCCATTCATCCAGCTTGATCCAAAGGTTAGTGGCCGAATTCCTTTTCTGATCCGGATGTCTCAGCAACTGGACGCCTACTTCCCTATTTACTCTCATGGAATCAGCCATCTTTTCTTTCATGTCCTCATACCCGACGCGTCGGCTGACAGCTTTGTTCTAGCATTGCCTCGAGTAACATCCCACCAGTCAACACCCACTACACAGTCAAGATGCCTCCGGTAAGTACATAAAAACGCGATGATGAGGCATCTATTAGCCATCAATTAGATTGTTCTAACTTAATTAGCAGGTTCGCCCTGCTCGTACGCGCCTTGCTGGCACCGAGAACGACGAGAACAGTGGCACGACGCGTCTTACACGAGCACAGGCTGCCGCTCTCAAGGTCGACGAGTTGGCTATGCCCGCCAAGGGCGCCCTGCAAACAAAGAAGTCCATAATCAACGGTACCGGTCCCGCGAACACGCGGAAACGCGCTGCATTGGGTGATGTCAGCAACGTTGGAAAGGCCGATGGAGTCGCTGGAAAGAAGGCTAAGGCGGCATCCGGATTAATCTCCAAGGCTGCTCAGCCTACTGGCATTGAGAAGAAGACGCGATCCACGCGAGGTGGTGTACTCGGCTCCAAGACCACCAACGCCAAGCCTGCGCCTCGATCAGGACATGGAAGCATCGATGTGGTAGCTAAGCCGCAGAGAACGAAATCTACCAGCTCCAAGCACAAGGAGCCTCTCGACGACAAGGAGCGACCAAGCAAGAAGGAGAAGCTGCTCCCTGAACGTGAGCGATCAGAGACACCTGCAGAGCCCGAGTTCGAGGTCGTTCCCCCGCCTCAAGTTGAACCCGATGTCAAGGAGGGTCCTATCTACCCTCCTGGAGTCAAGGACTTGGACAGCGAGGACCTCGAGGATCCCCTCATGGTTGCCGAGTACGCCAACGAGATTTTCGAGTACCTTCGCGACCTCGAGTGCAAGTCGATTCCCAACCCCGACTACATGTCTCACCAGGACGACCTCGAGTGGAAGACGCGTGGTATCTTGGTTGACTGGCTCATCGAAGTCCACACCCGCTTCCACCTCCTGCCTGAAACCCTCTTTCTTGCTGTCAACGTCATTGATCGCTTCTTGTCCGAGAAGGTTGTCCAGCTTGACCGACTTCAGCTCGTGGGTATCACTGCCATGTTCATCGCCTCTAAGTATGAGGAGGTCCTCTCTCCTCACGTCGAGAACTTCAAGCGCATTGCCGATGACGGCTTCAGTGAGGCCGAGATCCTCAGTGCTGAGCGATTCGTTCTCAGCACTCTGAACTACGATCTCAGCTATCCCAACCCGATGAACTTCCTTCGCCGTGTCTCGAAGGCGGACAACTATGACATCCAGTCTCGCACCATTGGCAAGTATTTGATGGAGATTAGCCTCCTGGACCACCGATTCATGTCCTTCCGACCTAGCCACGTTGCTGCCGGTGCCATGTACCTTGCACGGCTTATGCTCGACCGCGGTGAATGGGTATGTAGACAAACACCGAGCTCACACATGAACACTTGACACTAATTCATGAATAGGATGAGACTCTCTCCTACTATGCGGGCTACACTGAGGATGAGATCGAGCCTGTTGTCCACCACATGGTTGACTACCTTGCTCGCCCCGTCGTGCACGAAGCCTTCTTCAAGAAGTACGCCAGCAAGAAGTTCTTGAAGGGTATGTCTACTTCTCCAACCTGACACAGACGACCGAGCTGACAAGGGCCTATAGCCTCTATTCTTGCCCGCCAATGGGCCAAGAAGAATGCCGCCGCCTTTGGCATCACCGAGATTGAGAAGACCCTGGATCAAATATCATAAACGTCTAAATGTCCGCAACCTCGATGGCCCTTCCCCTTCGATACCCTGAACAGTCAGGATACCCGGTTTGCGGTTGGATTGAGTTGCACACCACCGCTTTATGACGTTAATAGATCGCCAACGCCCATTTGGTCATCCCCCTCGGGCCATCATGATACCTCAATACTTGTTGATAATGGGGTAGGCCTGCTTTGAAGAGCACTGGCCGCCTCTCTGGATTCACATTCTCACTGTCTGAAATATGGACAGCCTTGCATTTTTGCGATTGTCTGGTTATTGCACATTTTCCGAAGCATGCTATTCGTCCTCATACACGGCGCATGGAGTCACTGGCGAAGGAAGTTTAGGGCTTGGTTTGGCTGGTTGGAGTTGGGCTGCGCAGGTGGCCCGTTCTTGGGGCGCCGGTCGGGGAGTAATGGAAGCTGTGTGCCGTCCGCCATGGGCCTGGTGATGCAAGCTGTGCTATGCATCTTGGTGGTTTGGTAGGAGATTCTCAATGGCTCTCAACTGTGGAATCTCGACGCGGCTCTCGTGCATTCTGCCCGTCGTCTTGAGAGGGCCTGTGATAGAAAATTGTACATATACCATGACCGGTTTACGGAAGAGCCCAGGGAGGCTGGAATGAGATTTACATTTTCACGAAGAATTGACTTGACATGACTCAACTCAATCTGGATGACTGTTTACAAAGTCGTCTCTGGTCCTCACCACCTGGCTTAATCGGACAATTGTGAATACGTTGCCGTAGGAGACGTTGGAATGCACACATGCATATGCAAACATAACACGCCTTGATTTCCCATTGTCGTGCGGGACCCACTAGGAACCGGCCCTTTTCGGGTCTTGACTGGTGTGGCCATCACCACCCACCCAGCGACAGGTGTGGCTTGCGCTTCCGACACCACCAACCTCCACTACAACCCGCATCCTACACCCAGCTTCTAAGACAGCTCCACGCGCACCTCCGTGCTCGTTCGCCTGCTATTCTACAGACTGAGTGCCAGATCTCGTTAGATAATCACCCGGCTCAGCTGGGATCAAGGCAAGACTGCGAATTCGAGAAGGGCTGGCTCAGATCGCCTTCAGCCTGAAAGTCTAGGCGGCCGCCTCGGTGCTACAAGATGGCACCTGTCCTCCGAGCCAGACAAAGCCTGTCTAAAGACAAGTTTTCGAGTTACTTTGGCAACCTTCGAAGCCAACCATATAACGACCCCAACAATTCACGGGGGGGGAACCCCCACAGGTGTGTGGCCACACAAGTGCACCTACGCCAGGTTCGACGAGCACCTATACTGACGCTGATGCTGCAGCTTGAGATGCATCGCCTGGAACCCTCTTGGAACCTTGGTAGCAACTGGGTCGTCAGAGAGGACCTTGAGAGTTTGTGAGTTGACCAAGTCAGACGATTCAACCGCTTCTTTGGGCCGTAGCTAAGATTGCACAACGTAGGGAACCCCGAGAAGCCTCATGTCAAGTTCTCAACAGAGCTCAAGGGCCACTCAGCGTCTATCGAGAAGGTCGCTTTCAATCCAACCAAAGATGCCGAGTTGTGCAGCGTCAGCAGCGATGGTGTTGTCAAGTTCTGGGACGTGAGGACAAAGGCGTGCTTCAACGAGGTTAAAGGACTCGGAGATGCCTTTACGCTCGTCTGGGCGCCTGATGGAAAATCGCTCCTTGTGGGGAATAAGGTCTGCACTGAATGCCTTGAACAAGTCTTGCCGTATACTAACTACACTTCTAGGCTGACACTATCTACATCTTGTCACCAACTCAGCCCAACCCCATCAGCTCCCATCAGCAATCGGTGCAGACCAACCAGATCGCATTCTGCTGGAGCGGCGAGAAGATTTTTGTGACAACGGCAGAAGGGCGCATTCGGGTCCTTTCGTATCCGGATCTTGAACCTATTCTGCGGACCAACCACGGGCATGAGCCTGGAGAATTCGAGCTCAATGGGCACACATCATCATGCTTGACGGTTGAGCTGCAACCGACAGGACGGTACTTGGCAACTGGTGGCTCAGATTCGATCATTGCGTTGTGGGACACAACGGACTGGATCTGTCAAAGAACGATTACGAGAATGGTTGGGCCAGTCAAGAGTCTAAGTAAGATTGTCCCTCTCCATAACGTTTCTTGCAAGGGGTGTCTAACCAGTTGGCAACCCAGGCTTTACATTTGACGGCAGTTTCGTCGTAGGAGGAAGTGATGAAGGTGAGGACACTCGACCAATGAAGCCGATACGCTTCAATGACACCTACTAACGCCCCATGCTTGTTTCAGGATCTGGCCTCGAAATCTCGCACGTCGAAACTGGAGACCACGTGCACACGTTCAAGACGGCTGGGGCTTGCCCCGTGGTAGCATGGGCGCCGACGCGGTATTGCCTTGCTTACAGCGATCTGGGAATTCTCCGGATTGTGGGTGTGGATGTTGATCGGAAATAGAAGGATTGCACTCGATCAAGTTGAAGCTGAGCCAAGGCTATCTGCGTAAGATTCGCAGAGGTGACCTTGTCGGGAGCACCATTTTAGAGCAAAGCCACGGCTTCGTGCGAGACCAGATCGATCTATCTCCTTTCCAGGTGTTATAGGGCGGTCGCAGAGCTGAGTTGAGGGTTGTATGTGACTGGACAACATTGACACTTTGACTGGTGTCAGACGGGCTAAAAGGATACCGACCGGGAACACCAGGTGGTGAGGGATATGTGTATCGCCACCTCGGAAGCGAGTTATACGAAAACCACGAATCGCGTTGATTTGCGTTCAACTTGGCGAAATTTCATGCGATGACGGTCATGCTCATACAATACCCTCCAATATATGCGAGTGAGACGGAGAAGAGCGACGGCTGTGACTCAAGTGTCAAGGCCGGAGAATTGCAAGATTAACAATTTCTGTGAGACATTGTGTGATAGACTGTTCTAAAATTAGGTGCTCCTCACACAAACCACATTCCGCTTTAGAGAGACACATAAGAATAAATGTGGTGGGCGATCAAGATTCAAGAGATCCGACAAACCGAACATGGTTGTATTAGATCACGATGAAGCTATCATCCAATGCTATCTGTCGACGTGGTGTCTCTGAGAACATTTTACTCTAATGGGCAACCCCTACTTTACTCAACCTGGATGAGGCTGTGCAAATAGAGCCTGTGGACGGATGTCACCCTCACTCTGGCAACAAGACAATGGGTGGTTCTCGTGATCATGTATCACATCCAAGTTAAGAGTCGGGGACGTAGTTGATGGCAAATTCACCCATTCCACAGTTTTCCAGCGACGGAAAAACAAACAAGAGACAAAGAAAACAACAATGCAAGATCTGGATGTTTCCAGCATTGTTTGTTGTGGCCTCGAAGCTGCGGCCAGGCAAGTAGGCGATAACACAGAATCAACAACAAAGGAATAACATGATGGTGATAATAACAAGCACCAACTTACCTCGGCAACTTGTTGCCGTATTCGTGTTCATCGAATCCCCCTTCCGTCCTGGAGTTTTCGGGTTCGCTTGTCTTGATCAACTCTGCAGCCGACCTGAAAGGACGCGTCAACAAGGCTGAGTGCCTGGATTGTCGATCCCCGGGCTTCCGGCAGCTCGGCGCGGGGCCCACGGCGATGGGAGACGAGAGGGGAGGAGGGAGAGCCTGGAGACATGACGGTTAAGCATAACCTGGGGCTTGATGCTTGTATGCTCTGCGCTTCAGTTCCTCGGGGAATGGTCAGAGTGTTGCCAGCTGCCGGTTGGGCCTGGGCCTCAAACTGAATGTACTGTAATATCTGTCTCAGACATGGCGACTCTCTACCGGGTACCGTCATTCACGTTTAAATCCCCAGCCATTGGCGTCATGATTAGACTGGAGGTTAATTGACCCTGCGAGTCGGCCGCCCGGTTGCATTCATGGCGCCACTCTACAGTACGGGCTTCGGAACGAAGCGACGCGTGTGGCTATGCTAGAGCCAGAGCTAGATGTAGGGTACGGAGTAGATACCTGAACGAGATTGATAACGGCCTGGGAGATAATTGAACTTGAATATCGTTCATGGCAAGACGGGTAGCCTATGCCACACTGTGACTACATGAGAATTAGGCGCCGAATCGTTGAGGCCTTGGTACCGTGTCCACCGTGCACAGAGATAAACAGACACGTTCTTCTTGCACCGGCGCATTGTTCGGAGAGAGAGCAACCTCGACCCAACTGCAAATGAAGGTGATTAATAATGCTTCAAAGCGCCTCCGCCCCTCTCGACTAGCTTTGGCCGGTCAGTGCTCCCTAGCCCACCAAAAGGACCCCTGGATCCCTGCAGGTGCTGTAACAAACCTTCTGGTAGGGCTGCTGAAGCTGCCCAGACCGTTCAATCTACAGCGGAATACCCCCCGAGGCAGTGACCATGGGCGCCAGGCAGCCAGCGCATCGCGGCAACCACACTAGAACCCCCCCTTCCCCACTGAGAGAATCCAACTTGGGATCCTGGCTAGGTACAGTAGTTACAGGCTGGGTCCGACTTGGCTATCAGCTCCACCTGCGCTTTCCGTCTCGAGTCTCCAGTGACCGACCGTCGCAATTGTTTCGTCCCCCATCTTTCTCAGAATCTCTAACCCACATCCGCCTCCGTTCGTGGTCCGTATCGCCCGTCTTTTTGCCCGGCTTCCTTCCCAGCCTGCGAGGACTCGATCGCCACCGACTGCCTCCTCTCTCGCTATTCTCGTATACCCGACGACCCCCGGAAGGAGCGGGACCCTCGTCCTGTTCGCCCTTGTGCCGTTGGAGTCCTCCTTGCTCCCCCGCGGACCTTAGCACGCACGTCTCTTGACAACCCCTCCGCCGTCCCAACGTCCAAAGCTGTAGACGGAGCCATCGCCATGACCGATTCGCCGGAGAACGGCACCGGCACCGGTGGCCAAAAGCGGCCCCGGAGCCCCAACACGGACGGAGACGACGCCGCGCCTCACCGAGATCCTATCCCCGATAACGCCAGTGTCCCCAAGCCAAAGCGATTGGCATGCATGATCTGCCGAAAGCGCAAGCTCAAGTGCGATGGTGTCCGACCTAGCTGTAGCACCTGTTCACGCCTGGGCCACGCTTGCGCCTACGATGAACAGCGGAGGAAGAGCGGTCCCAAGCGTGGTTATGTCAAGGCGCTCGAAGAGCGACTGAGTGAGAGGCCCTTTCTCTTGTTCCGCTACCCGCCACTTCACCTGCTGACCTGCCGTGTCTTACAGAGCAAGTAGAAACGTTGCTGAAGACTCAAGAGCCGCCCTCCAACGTGCCAAAGAACCTAAATGTTCCCATGCCCGCCGCTCCTCAAACAACATCACCCGCCAACCTCACCATACCAAATGCGCAGCCCATGGGCTTGACAGGCGATCGCGATATGGACCGATGGAACTTCAATGGCGAGTCTCCACAGACAGGCACCGTCGATGACTTCAACTTCAATGCTAGTATGGGCATGAACATGGGCATGAACAACGTTGGCGGAACCTTTACCTGGGAAATGATCGGCCTGGGTCTCGAGGAGCCCCTGCCACCCCAGGAGACTATTGACGAACTTCATCAGATCTACTTCGAAAAGGTCCATCCGTCCATCCCCATGATCCACAAATATCGATACCTTGCCGCCATGAACCTGTACGTCGGACCGTTATGCTAGTATGAATTTAAACTTGCTGACCTCGCATCTGCAGTGCGCCAAACCAGCGGCCACCCGTTTGTCTGCGATATGCCATGTGGACCCTGGCATGCACCATCACGGACAAATATGCAGACCTCAAGGACCTCTTCTATAGGAGGGCGCGCAAGTATGTCGAGGCGGACTATGTCAAGGGTTATGGAGAGCACATGATCTCCATCGCTCATTGCCAGACACATATCCTTTTGTCCTCTTATGAGATGAAGATGATGTACTTTCCCCGAGCCTGGGTCAACACAGGCTCAGCTATTCGTCTTGCTCAGATGTATGTTCTCACCATCCTTTTATTTGTGACCGATACTGACTGCTGCAGGACTGGTCTCCACAGACTGGACGGCACTGGCCTCGACGTGAAACAGTGTCTTGCGCCTCCCAAAGACTGGACAGAAAGAGAAGAACGACGCCGAACCTTTTGGATGGCCTTTTGCCAGGATCGTTATGCTAGCATCGGTACCGGCTGGCCCATGACGATCGACGAGCGGGACATCATGACCAATCTTCCATCTTCAGAAGAGGCTTTTAATATGAGCAGGCCGGAGCAGACACAGTCGCTAAGCGAATGTACTAGCCCGATGGGCGCGGGCAAGCTATCTCCTTATGGCGGCATCGTGCTCATGGCTTGTCTATTCGGCCGAAACCTTGTGCATCTACACCGTCCCGACGCTGACGACCTCGACCACGACCTCAACGGCCCGTTCTGGAAACGCCATCGCCAAATGGACAACATCCTCCTCAACACGTCCCTCTGCCTACCTGCTCAACTGAAACTCCCCGCGGGCTTGACAAACCCCAACATTGTCTTTACAAATATGAGCATTCACACATCGACCATCTGCCTACATCAAGCCGCAATCTTTAAGGCAGAGAAGAACAAGCTCCCTGCATCAGTCAGCGCAGAGAGCAAAGTGCGGTGCATTACGGCTGCAAATGAGATCGCGAGCATCATGCGAATGATTTCCCACATGGACCTGTCTACAGTAAGAACAAATCTTGCCGAATTTGATGTAGAAACTAACGGCCACTAGGTGAACCCATTCATCTCATTCTGTCTCTACGTGTCAGCGCGAGTGTTTGTGCAGTATCTCAAGAGCCGGCCCGACGACAGCCAAACGGCAGACTCGCTCCGATTTCTTCTTTCAGCCATGAATGCACTCAAGCGACGCAACCCCCTGACGGAGTCATTCCTCGTTCAACTCGATGTCGATCTAGAGGCTCTTGCCCTGAGAATCCCCAAGCTCAAGATTGCCTTCCCACGCAGCAGCGACAGTGTATGTTGAATATGGCCTACGATGAAGTCTTTCCCTAACGTTGAGTAGCCTGGAACCAAAAATACGGGATCGCCCAAGGGCGCCATGTGCGACAACCCCGAGGGTGTGCAAGGTATCTTGGCATATCGCAACGAATGCCACTTTATGAAAATGGCCGGTGACGATGGGAACGCGGCAACAGCTCCTGACATTGTGGAACCGAGTGGCGATGCGCAGAACATGGCGACCTCTGGCGACGCAAGCTTCGGTGGACAGACGTGGCTGTCATCAGAACAACAATTGCCTATCCTAACGCCTAGCTCGGGAGGAACATTCGAGAAGAACGGATCTGGAAGCGGACCTATGTCAGGTTTCGGAGATCTGGGAGGAGAGAGCCAGGATGCATCGGGCTCGCCCGATGGATTACCATCAAACCGGCCAACGCCAAACTCGAGCACAGGAGGATCAGACCAACGAACACACTTGGCACCTGGACAACTGAATGGATCAGGCCCGAACTCATTTAACACAAGTCCCATGTCGCCGAACCAAACGATGATGAATCCGGGATTACTCGATGGGAGCACCCAAGGGTTCTTTGCGGATGCGTCTGGATTCACGATACCAGCAGGTCTCGATCAAAACGGAGGGTTTACGATGCCGGACGGATGGGCTGATATCCAAGGACAAACCGGAGTGCCACAGGTGGGAGAGGGTGTATTAAGGGCGTTGATGAATATGGGGCCAATGGACGCGATGGATCTTGGATCGTGGGAAACACGCAACAACTGAAAAGGAGAGGGGCGGAGTTGGGGGCAAGACCCGAGCCAAGGAAGGGTCTGGTAATGATTTTGAATAGCATGGAAGACAAGGAAAGAAACAAGCCTCAAGGACGGGGATGGAAGGGCAGGCGTTTTATCCAGGGTCGAACATGCTGACCATGTTGTACGATATGGGTTGGGACATTCTCAATGGGGCGGCGCTAGTTGACTGGATTAAGCACAGTTGGAGAAATACCCCGGCTCTTATGACAATGAAACACCACTATTTACGGCAGCCCGGGATAAGTGAGGGTAATGATGACTTGGACATGTAGTGAAACCATTAGCAAGGAAGCAGAGGGCTCACAAAGCGGTTGTGCTCTGCCAGAGTCAACAAATAAGAGCCACGCCCGGTTAGCTCAATCGGTAGAGCGTGAGACTCTTACGAGTACGCGATCTCAAGGTTGCGGGTTCGACCCCCGCATCGGGCTGTTCCTATGAATTCGATTGCGAGCAATTGCGAGGCTTTCTTTTTTGCACTTTTTTGCACTTTTTTGGTGTTGAGACGTTTTTATGTGTCAATGAAGATGGAGGCGATCCATTCTTGCGCCATGTGGGTCATGTATGGGATGGGTCGATAAAACTGGTCCGTGCTTGTGGGTCGTTGCCGCCGCATTTTCGGGCCATTTATATGGAGTATTACTATTCGCACTAATAACTATTGCTAATTGCACTAATAGACCCACTTTTCCTCACTGCCTTACCTAATTAAGCAAGGTTACTAAGCTAGATT
>JAADYS010002063.1:0-12472 GCA_012931995.1 Fusarium albosuccineum | reverse complement strand
ATAACCTCAATCAATAATCATTAAGTCAAACATATCAGAATCCCCTGTTTTTGGCACAGCGGGTTCAACATCATATGCCCTACTTGCCTATTTAGGCTCCCAGATGGTCACTTTTTGCAGAACGCTAAAAGCCATGTTGTCCGTCTTTATGTGCCAGCGACAACAGTGCATGCATTGACAAGGGTTCCTCTACACCTGGGCTACGTGAGACTAGTTAAGCGCTTTATGATCACCTAACGATTGGAGATTAGTATAGATAGCCCTTTACAAATTCTACCAGTGAATCGTTTTTTTATCATAATGTCTGCAGATAGACCCATTCAGATAATCCAGTTTGTGCCCAAATAGCCAATCTTAAGAGTTATGCAAATACCATGAACTCGCACCACTACAACACGCTTCGGTGACTGCTGTGACTGCTGTGACTGCGTGCTACTCTGATAATACTACCAGATGACGTAAGGTTTAGCACTGTGTGACGTGTACTTTGATCTTTCTATAACCGCCAAGGGCCCTATGAAGCGAAGCCAACGATGTGCTGCTTCACATCATGACCCAGAACTCGCACCGTCTTGGAGCTTTCTTGAAGCATTTCTCATCGCGAAGCGCATTTACTAACTTATGGAGGGGCTACAATGACGCATAGCACTCGATCGGCAAGCCACAGAGGGACAGTGTTCCTTTCAGGGGCCGGACACTGATCATCTACTCCTTTACTCTGGAAATCCAGGAATGAAAAGATCATCTCTATTTCAACCTATAACCGCAGGGGAGGCGGGCAGGATAATTGAGCACAGTCACAGCCGTTGTCCACTATTGAATACCTAATCCCGCTTTGTTATGAGCCAAAAGATGCATAACTCTGTACCAAATTTCCTCATGTGCAATATCAAGAGCAAAGTAGTGACGTGGGACCACCCACTCATCCTGAAGCCATTTCCATCACATATTGGTATAAAATTTACGGCCTATACGCCTGTACTTCAAGAAATTCCACTTGTTTGTCTCTGGAATCGGCTCGCATATGAGACTGTCAATGACATAACCCAGCAGAAAAGCACCTCGACTGTAAAGAAATCTAAGTTGATGTATCTCATTTGATAGTTTCAGTGCCAATCAACTCCTGTTCCGTGATATCTTGGGCGCCTGAATCCAGCAGGCTACTCCAAAATCGTGCTCATCTTCGATTGTCAAACGCCTGCTCTCTCGTCATGCACTGACCCAGCCTCGGCTGATCTCGATATCGATGCTTTCGATTCGGCTGATCTTTGGGCGAGGTCGAGCATTCTTGCTCATCCATCCGCTAGCCACAGCAATCACGACGATACACAATTGTGGTACAAACATCAATATGATCTTGGTGCCGAGGCTTCCAGTGATTGGATCGAGGGTCGCGTCGCGGGTGAAGGCAAAATAAACGCCGTGGACCTGTCGTATCAACTGAATAAAAACTCCTGGCAGGGCAGCAATCACAAGCGCTCTGGCAGCCCCAAAGTTTGTCTCCTGCATGGCGGAGAAGACACGCTGCGCAGCATGCCACCACCAGCCCAAAACAACCAACATCATCACCAGCATAATGATGTTCCCGGCCTTTTCGATGGTCGGGTTTGTGACCTGCCCGGGACGTTCCTTGCTGGGCGTTCCCCCTAATGAGGCTAGGGCAACACCAAGTAGCGTCCCGAGATGGATAACACCAAGTACGGCCTTTCGGCTCCAGCGTCCGGACGGGGTAGAAACTAGGTTCATACTGTTGTCAAATGTTAATCATGAATACTTTCACTCAAGGCAGTAAGGGCTTCTCACGCTTCAAATATCATGCCGATAATAGTGTATGCTAAGCATACAACGATTCCTGGATATGTGATCATTGTAACAGCGGTTGGTATATCTGGTTCGTTGCGGCGAAGAATATGTTCAATATCATATGCAAAACGCATGAGAAAAAAAGACACCAAGATGGGCCAACACATCATGCCAGGTTTGCCATGTTTGTAGGTGATGTACACAGTTGGAAAGAAGAGAATGCCAAAGATAACGAGAGCTGTAATGGACAGGTCGATGCTGCCCGCAGAAGGTGGACCAGGCATGCGCATGCGATCCATGGTTGGCTTAAACAGACACGAGTTGAAAGACGCTGGGGAATGGTATAGTGCAGCCCATAGGAGTGAAGCGAACTTGATATAAAATCTGATACTGGCAACGATGTTCTTAAGAGTTTACAGTACTAAATAGAGGTTATCTGATACGAGTCCGGCCTGCAAGCCGACGCGTAAGCTCCGTTTATACGACGCATGCTTGAAACCATCAGCCACACGAAACAGTAATGTTTCACTGATAAGTGATAGCCGCCCCGGCAGTTGGCATGTCGGCACCTCCCCGCAGATCTAAGCCCTACCAGGGCAAGGGAGGTGATTTGCTAAAACAATCAGGGGCTGAGTACTACCTCTTCGTATGGTGAATGGTACCTAAGATGTGTCATGTAAGGATACTGGCGATCCGGCTTGTACCGGGTCGATACTTGGGGGTCCCAGCTTGTTTGGTGAACTTGCGGGTATAGGGATACGTATCTACTTACTGATCGACATTCAAGCTTGGCATATATACTCTGTATAGCGCCTCGGAATAGAGTTATGTAGATGGGGATGTGGGCTGGATACCTATCGGGCGCCCTGTCCGGTATTGAGAGATAACAGGCTATGATCGGGGTTGTTGTTTGCTCCTGCAAGAACTGGTTGATTTCACAATAATCAAGGCCCATCTCCTTCAAAGCATTGTAGCCAAGGGCCAACACAGTCGGCTGTGTTAAACAGCCGTGTCGTTAACGTGTCAAAAAGTCAGACGGCCTCCACAGCTTTTCAGGGGCTGCAAAATGAGTGACGATGCTACGACGATATACCGCCGGCAGGCATGTTCCAGATGAAACTCAAACATGCAACCCCTGATTTGAGCTGTCAAATACAAAAGTTCAGGCCGATCAACGTTTGTGCAGTAACTGATGATGCGGGGTCTACGAAAGCGAAAGCGAGAGTACGAGACCGAGCTACATCGCCCAAGTCAAAGCGCCGATTTACAAGCCGCCGTAATTAGTCTCTAACGTCAAAAGGTGGATCTCATTGACAACATTTGCAGCCCTATAGGATGGGACGTCTCAGTGTATCTTATCCACGCAGGTTAATTTAATTAGCTGTTCATAAAGAAGTTGCAGGCCAGTGGCGAGCATGAGGCTACTACTTATCATATGTTATGGGTGGGAGAGGTAGGAGGACGTATTAGTTAGGACTTGCATTGTAGTCCAGACCCTGAAATATATTCAACATCTATATCAAACAGGTATCAGGGGCCAAGGTAACGTCTCGCTAGCATGGCCGCGACAAAATGCCCAGCTCGTATAATACGATGTGGCCGACTCGTACCAGGCAGTGTGGTAAATAATACGGATGCGGCAACTGTAAATCCAAAAAGGTCCAAGGCATTTAAAGTCACCCTTTACTATTGGACAAGTCTCCACATTCGTGATTCCATTCATTGTGCTTTGATGAAGAAGCTATATGCCACGCTCAGAGGCGACAAGGCGCCTAGACTGCCCTAGGAAGTGGTGATGATGCCAGGCCTTTTTGAAATCACCCATCGTGCCCAGCATTTTCCCAAAAGGCGAAACATGTTGCCTAATCCTCACTCATATGACCCCACCCTTGGACTTGGAAGTCGCGATAGACAGCAAGGTGATGGGGCGGAAGCCAACGGCCTACCCCTGAAGCGAACGACGAAGCTGCCTTTGAGCCGAAGAGGTTCAGATCCAGCGAGGTAAGGACTAGCATCATGATGCAGGTCCCAATACATGTAATAGAGGCCCACATCTACAGGCTCTCGTGGTGTCGCTGATCAGCATGGTCAAGGGCCAATAGATCTACGAGCTTGAGGGGTTCAGGCAAGGACCATTCAAAGTTCGGAAGTAAAATAAATATGATTGCCACAGCCAACCGGGCGAAAGGAGAGCGCAGGCCTCCGGAAGAAGAGCAGAAATTGGATCAAAAATGCGGGGTCAAGAGGCGGCCGTCGTCATTATCATTATTGAAGTCATGGCCCCCGGCAGAACCAATAAGCATCGACGTGCCCAGCAGCAGCCAAGACCGAATCAATATCCGAGAGTCTGTAATGTCTTCTGTAGTCCTGTATTGCCTCTTCTCCGCCTCAAAGGGTGAGCAGTGTCGCGGGCTGTGAGACGCAGCGACCCATCAGGGGTACACGCAGCAGGTCCAAACGCATCGATAAAAAAAGATGGCAACACCAAATCCACTCCTCTTCCCAATACTATGTCTTCTCCACAGGCTGAGTCCCGCTGATGGTTTAATTTACTCGCCATTGGTATCCTAGTGCGAAATGACCAGCTTCAACACGAACGAAATGATCATTTGTGGTGGCCGGACAACGGCTATGTTTGTCTACTCGCACTTCCCACGCGGTTTGAACAGAGTGGGAGTTGATATTGTGCCCATGTCGCTGGAATATGTGAGCTTGTTGGGCCCCTCGAGCTATTTTGTTGATGAGAAGCCTGAGTCTCGCCGGTATATGAGGACATGCTTAAGAATCCATTCGAAAAGTGTCATGCCTGGCTACATACCAGTCCCTCGCTGCTAGACTCCTGCCAGCCGCAGTTCATTCAAGGACAGACCATCTGTAACACCGTATCTGCGAGAGTTTGCTTCTACGTGGCTTTGGTGGCTTTGACTGACTGGAGTATCCCCTCCCGCGACTTGCGCGTCCAGTTCTTCATGCCTTGAATGAGTCTGTGTTGGGCCCGGGGTTCAGCTTCCCAGGGGCTATTCAAAAGGCGAAGCCTCGGTTCGCTTGCTCCAGTAAGCTTTACCGGTTAGACCCATCTTATTATTATCTCTCACTTACGAAGCCGAGCGACGCACCCATCCCTCTATTTTAGGATAGCTTGTACGTCATGCCAGTAGTCTCATCTTGTGTGTCCAAATTGGCGGTTGCCGTCTTGACTACCCTCCTTTACGCAATAGCAACAGAGGGGAAGTCTAGTGTCCAGTCATTGATGTGGTAATCCGAATCGTAATGACCATGTAGGATCCACCGACTCAACTTTATCATTGACTTGCTTGGAAAACTGCTTGGTCTTGGTTAACCTTACGTTTGTAGTGGCCTTAACAACCTCAGAGTATGCCTCGCTGGAGTTAATCGTGAGAAATCCGTCTAATCACATTTAGGACACTTCCAGACCATCATTTGTGCACGACGCGTTTGAGCAGCCTTTCCAAGGCTGTCGGCAATTTTTCGAGCAGAGCTTCGGTGTGAACTTGTCGCTTGCAGCCCTAGCTAACCTTAGGGCCTTGGAAAACGACAGTGTTTCTTCATACACGTCATATCTGATGTTAGGAAGTAAAATCGTCTCCAGTAAATGACAAGCATTTGCGGGGTCAAAAGCAGGGTAATCGCCTACTCTTCCTTTCCTACCTGTGCTGCACCGTGATAAGGGCCACAGCAATTGCAGCTACCCTAAAGATGACCAGTCAGTTGAGGAGTCAGGAGAGAAACAAATCTGAATCCAATGACAAAATTCCCATGATTTACTTCGGAAGCCTTAATCTGGGATGTTGAACATGCTCTTTGAGCAACAATCATTGTGCTTGCGATGTTGGGCGCCGACTGGATTTTGTGTTTTCGTGGGGCTTGACGTGCATCACGAGAAGAATGCGACCCTCAGCAAAATTCTATTCTATGAACCATTCGCGATCAAAACATGACTGATCTTGGAATATGCCTCAAACTGAGTCTGCTGTCCATAAACCTCATAAGTTTTTACATCAAGCCTCCACCTAAGCAAAATCATTGGGCGTACAAAGGCGAAAACGATATCGTGAACCCCTCAAAAGGTGGGCGCGGCCGTACCAACAATCGCTTGAGCCAATCAGATTCCAATCTGGGATGCGATGAAACAGAAGTGGCCGGAATTTACCACGTGCAAACCCAATGCATCATCCTTTGGAGACTTGTCCACGTGACTGTATGGGAAAACTCCGGGGAAACCCTGGAAAAGACGAGGATAACGATTACTCTGCGCTACTCCCAATTAGGAAAGCCAAAAATCTGGCAATTCTTATGCAAACCGTGCACAATTGTGTCTATTTGTAGTATACCTACTTCACAATTTTAATGCGCCATGCCTCATGTACGCTTGTTGAATCATATTCTTGGCTCAACCACCCTCGACTCTCCCTCTCACTCCAACACGACATGAAACTCCTACTAGTCTGATCTTGCTCTTTTTCAACCCGGACAATAACAACTACTATCGTCAAGATTTGCTAGGACAATGGCCCGCCTCATCACTATGAGATTCTAATCTAACCCTATTTCGAGGCCAACAAGTTGAGCCCCAAAACCGGCCACCGTTTCTATAGGTAAATGCGGCCCTGTTATTTTTGCGTACTTAGCGCATGGGCCATAAAGACCAGGCCCACCAATTTGCCCCAGTAGACAGTTCAAGGGGTGAGACCGTCGACCAGTTGCTCAGAGCGTCCACGCTTTAGGGACCTCAAACGCATACATGGGCCTGGCTTTGAAAGGTGCGCCATAGCCGGTATACTCCTAGACTCAAGATCACCCTAACAGTATGCAAAGCGTCCATGCTAGAAGGACAGTGCCAGTGAACCAGTGACCCAGGGCCTTGGACTTGCCCTTCTCGCCTCCAGTCAACCATACCACGCCACCATCTCCCCACTTGATAAAGGCCATGACAGCTAAGAGGCAAGCGACGGCGGCACGATTACCGTAATACTGGTGCGCCAGTAGGTATAACCCGATTGACATTTCGCGGACGGCCAACATGTATATCGGGGGGTCAGTGACGGCTTGATGAGATGGGTCAGGACTCGGCAGGCCATGGATTGAGTATTCCCTTTCCGGCTTGTCAAGTGCCATGATGCCGCGGCCGAGACAGGCCAGGCCAAGAGCGTATACGGCAACAGACGAAAGAGCGTCCATTTCGGATGATAAAATGGACAGAACAATGAAATTGTGATGTGGAAATGCTGAAGGTGAATTCAAGCTGACAGAGGGTTCAGAACTTTCGACACAAAAAGAGGCGCAGGCGGGTCAGCTGATCGCTGCCGATGAAAGGATGTGGCGAAGCAATGCATAGTCCACCATTGGCTCATATACGGTAGATACACGACCCTTGTGTTTTCGTGATAACTGGTCTATGACACATTGTCATAAATGAGTTGTCGCAAAGCTAATTCTAACTCATCGTTGAGCCGCTGTCCCTAGGAAACGACCCGCATCGTAGTCAACAAGAGGGTAGATTAGTATATGCCGCCTATCACAACTCTGCTATTCCCGAGCCTGGGTTCAAAGATGACATTTATTAGACGTGACATGGAGGGAGGAAAGCTTATAGAAACGCATATGCAGCCACGTAATCCACCTCCATACTCGCTCCGTCGCCTCCAATCGTGGCATTCGTCGGTGTCTTAACTCCCGCCACAGCATCGGGAAAGCTCCCTCCGACCGCAACGTTGAGGAGCAGCATCTTTTTGTTGCCGGCGAGTGCCTGCCAAGCGTCTTGGTCGTCAACAGTGCTCTCCGCCAAGGTCCATTGCCGCTGCCCGTCGATGAACCAACTCATTGACTCTTCCCGCAGCCCCAGCCGGCGGTCAACCTCCCATGCAAATGTGTGCCAGACGCCACGTGCAATAGAGTCGGTCGTGTGGCCAATGCCATTGAACTCGTTGCAAGGGCCGCCAGGCGCAGTACCGCAATGCACCGTCTGCCGGATCTTGCTCTCGCCGTTGAGGCTCTCCATGATGTCAATTTCGCCGATCGATGGCCAATTCATGTAGTTTTCACGCAAATCTGAACCGAGCGCCCAAAATGCCGGCCAAATGCCCATCTGCTTCGCCTTGGGATTGTCGCCAAGCTTGATCCTCGCCTCGATGCGCGCGCGCTGCCCACGCTCGCAGCCAAAGTCCCAATCCTCAGTCGTTTCTATGCGCGAAGATGTCCAGTTTCCATCATGGCCGCGGATCGGAGTAATCTTGAGAGTTTTGTCTGTCGTAACCCGGACGTTGTCTTGGTCAGAAGTGTAGTATTGCGCTTCGCCGTTGCCCCAGTTGGCAGGACCGCCAGGATACGACGTGCCCAGATCGAGAGTCCATCGTTGTGATGAAGGAAGTGATCCGGGTGGTAGATCGGAAAAGTCGTCATAAAAGAGGCAGCTGGAGAAGCCGATAGGAATGTCTATGTCTATGTCCAGGACGCTCCGGGGAAGAGAGTGTGACGTCGCAACGCCATGTGCAACATAGAACAGCGAAATGAGAGAGATAACTTTGTGGAGCATGTTGAAATAAATGATTCATCAAAGGAGCGTAAAAGTGTCCTACTAGTAAGCCAAACAATGAGTGTCGTGGAGAACTATGTCTCTAGTGTGAAACGAAACGAGTGGCGATGAACGAAGCTACACAACAGACCAACAGAGCTCAATTCCTTCCATGTAACCCGCGCCTAGGTACATTATACATACTTATAGTGCCGATTCTTCACGCGGCGACCTCCTTGTTGCTGAATACGGTCGGGCTACAAGGGCTGGCGACCCACTTGTTGATTGGGACTTTATGGCCAGGGGTAGGATTCATGCGATTGATAGCCGAATTGCACCACCGAAACACGGCTGTTGGTCTCGGAATAACAATCCCAATCCCTGAAAACTCTAACTTGAGTTTTTCACCTTGTCAAGCTTGGCCAACCCGATCCACGATTTCCGACAACATGGACTGATCCCGAGAAAGCATAGCATCCACTGCAGCCTCGAAATAACGATCGGCAGGGGAAAAAGTATATTCAGACTGACAATCAGACAATCTGCCGCAGCCGAGTTCGGGATCTAGTGAACCCCGAGGATCCGCACTTTGTGAGCGTCTTCAGCCCTGCCACGTGCAACATACCCTTGAGCTGTCGTGGATAACTTCACAAGCTGTCCAGATGAAACAACTCCAAGGAAGAAAACACATGCACAAAACATTCTCAAAGACAGGAGCATGCGGGGGAAGGGGAGTCCCACCGGTCAAAGATTTCCCCACTGGTAGAACGGGAGACCACACATAGAGCGTGCATGAAGATCACTGAAACTTTTGTGGTGAGTATGTAATGCTCAAACACGGTATTGGATTATATGACCGCGGTTGGCAAAGAAAGGGCAACAATACACAAAGGGAAGAAAGAAACAGACCATCAATCATTGTAGAATTCCTCTACATTAGTCACTCTAGTCCTATCGTAGGAGAGGGGCTGTGGGCTTGAGGTGATATGAAAAAAGTCACATCATGTTGTTTAATTACTCAACCTTGTTCTATGTATACTCTTTAGAAAGCTCTTTGTACTTGATCAAACAACTACTCAAAAGTGCCACACCTGAAATCCCGGTCTCAAGCATCCAAACATTGCCGAAAGACCTCGTTAGAATTCGCTTTAGTTCATGTTGCTGGTGATCTGGCATGCCACTAAGTAAGCTTTTGGAAAGCGTAGTGAAATCTCGAGAGATCTTCGACACATGATCCCTTGGCAAACCACTGCGCAACGCTTCCGCTACGTTTTGCTTGACCCTGACTTGGACTAGAATCTGAGCTACAATGATGCCGATTGAAGAGCCCATTTCTCTGGTCAAGCTGTATAGCGAATTGGCAGATGCTAAATCTTTTCGCTCTGTCCACGCATGCAAAACGATGAGAGGCATCTGAAACAGTGGTCCTACCCCAAGCGCAATGACAAGCTGGTATATAACAATAGGAGCCCAAGAGAGGTAGGGCGGCAAGTCAATAAAGAGGCCGAATCCAAGTGTGAGGAAAAAGGTTCCTGCCCATACAGTAATGCGGTAATGTCCAGTTCTCTGAACAAAAACGCCCGCACCCGCGACAGAAAGGACCATGGGGCCAGTCAGAATGGACAGATAAGCCCTTACCGTGGTAAGACTAGCGGAGAGAACGACCGAGAAATATACTGGTAAGAAGTACAGAATAGTAATGTAGCTAAAGCCGTGGCAGAAGCAAATGAGCAGAGCAACGCTGCTGGAGATGTTACCAAAGAGTCGCAGAGGAATGATTGGTCGGACTGAAATCTTCTGTTGCAAGAAGAGGAAGAGGACCAGAACTGCACACCCGCACAAAACAAGGCTGAGCACGGCGGGAGAGGACCACGCATAGAGGGTGCCCCCGAGTTGCACACCTAGGAGTAGCATGACAACACCCGCGGTCATCGAGAGAGCACCAGGCCAATCAACATGTCGAAGACCTTTCCAAATCGATGTGCCAGTGTTGGGTAAGTCGAGAGATTTCCACAGCCAGAGAACCGAGATGCATCCGATAGGGAGGTTGATCCAGAAACACCAACGGCAGGTAGTTGAGCCTGCTAGGATGCCGCCCAAGATAGGACCCAGAACGACACCTGCAGCTGAAGTAGCACTGTACATGCCAATATACAGCCCACGGTCTCTGAGGGTGAACAGGTCGGCGATGCGTATGTTGATCAGAACCTCAATGTTTCCTGTGCCAGCTCCTTGCAAAGCCCGACCAGCGATGAGCATGGCTGCACTATGTGAGATGGCACAGATCAAGCTCCCGATTATGAATAGTAGGTAACCGAGTAGTATTATATACTTCCGTCCAAAGATGTCTGAGAGCTGGGCCCAGAGCGGCAGCAAGGTGGCAGAGGGTATCAAGTAAGATGTTCCGACCCACGAGAACTGAACGCTCGAGAGGGCCAAAGCTTCCACAATGGTTGGCAGGACCGTTCCAACCATGACACTGTCCATAGAAGTCAAGAATCCGCTAAGACAAAAAGGTAACAGAATGGCCAAGTTTATTCTTTTGGGCGACATCTTGGGCTGCAATGAGATGAATATAGTTAGGGCAAGATATGAACATGATGTGACGGTTTTGTAGTGCGACGTGACTACCGAGGCGAGGGCGCGGCTATGTAGAAAAAGGTAGATGCTAGGAATAGATGGGAGGGACGGGAGCCTATATACTGTAGTCTAGCATACCGATGGTATCATCAGCGGATTAAGATTAAAGCTCGGCTGGCAAATCAGAACTCCCCTTGTGGCCTTGGCTCTGGGAAGTATATTTTTGTAGTAAAGTATGATCCTACTTGATGACAACGTTACGCACGTACTCGAATACAGTACAAATAGGAGTTATTAGATCGTCGCCTTCTAGAAATTCTTCAGGTACTGTCTCCAGACAACCATCGTACTCGAGTACTTGTTTCCTCCCAAACTCGGCAACGGTCAGGGCATTATTGGTGGTGTGATACTCATGAGTAGGATTCCCATGGTAAGCGCTGACTTGAAGCCGGGTTGTGACGCTCACGCCACGCTCCGCACCGTATCTGGCCCTCGTCTTCTGCTCAAGAGTGTTGGTAAAAGCCTCATCCATCAGACGCATGGCCTCAACATTGCGGTGCTGCTCCTTGAGGTAGAACCTTGCAGCCGTCCACCTGGTTACAGGACCAGCAGGGTCAGGTTGAATCTTCTCCAGGTGGAACCAATTATGGGCCTCAGCATCAAGTGGCCCGCGCAAGATAATCATGCCCACCCACTGACCTTCCTCAAGAGAGATTTCTCCGGTGTCAATGTTGGGGATGGCGAGAATCAGGCAGGTGTAGTCGGGCTGGCTAATGGCCTTTTCAAATGATGCAGTCGACGTCAGGAGGTCTGGAGCATACAGTAGGAACCGATCCTCAATGGCTCGGATGGCTTCGAAATTGAGGGACGCAAACCTCCGTAAAAGGAGTCCATTGAGCGTTTTGGGTAATGTGAATACGGTGTATTGAGGTAGCGTCATTGTAGAGCATGGGTGGAAGGGGAGAGAAATACTAGGATAATGATGGCACACGGTAAGTTCTGGATCTGGGCTAGCCGTTCGGTTAAATACGTCTTTGGTGACAGTGCCGGGATTTACATGATTCAGTTATTGCTCAATACTTTGTCTATCATTAGTCAAGTGACTCAAGTCTGGGGTCGTATCGTTCGAAAGTCTGCAATACGTGCAAAAATTCAAAACTGTCTATCAAGTGATTAGGAGAACTTTAATCCTGGAGATAGGTTGAGACGCGTAACTCCATTCCTCTTTAGCGGTCTGTATGACGTTACGCACCATGTCAGGTTTGGCCGACACATCCGCGACGCGAAAACTCCTGCAGCATAGGCAGAAAGTTTAAAATCCCTTGAAGATGCCGGACTACCTACAGACATGACCGAGTGGGAAGGGAAAAGCCCACAAGATACAGCGGTGAATAATTAAACTCTATTCTGTAAACTCCTCGGCTTACTATGGGCGGACCCTACATCCGGACTTGGGCGCTAATCAGACCGTACTCAGATCTATCCCGCTTCCAGGTATCTATCACTGTGGGATATGGGGGAAGTATTACCTGCACCGGATCCGGTGCGAATAAGATC
>JAADYS010002062.1:0-13471 GCA_012931995.1 Fusarium albosuccineum | reverse complement strand
ATACTAACTTTTATTAGTAATACTTTAACTTTAAATATAATAGTACTATATATTTAAACTTAAAATTATAAGGCAAAAGATTATACACTCTCTACCTAATATGTCGTATTATAGAGGAAAAAAGGGCTTCTTTTCCTCAGTTAAGGGAATTTATAGTTAGAGCTATGGCCAGGAGAGAGGGAATCAACTTATTTGGCTAGTTAGTTTAGCTCCAGGTTGGATGCTGGAAATACACTGCGTTATTCAGTGGCAGACGGTATCACCACCAGCCCAGATATGAATAACGCCGATGAAACGTTTCCTTAGCAATTGTAAATACGGCAAACTAGCCATCTAGAATTTCGAAACCACCAAATTTATCTGCTTTCTGGCTGCATCACCGGAAGAGTCATCCTGCACTCCTTGAGCATTATGCAAGATAGAACTTCACCCTTGAAGCTAAAGTCAGACGTGCTGCCCAGTATAAAGTTAAACACAAACTGCTTTACTGGCTCACTATTAAATAGAAGCCCGAGGCTATTTCATGCCGTTCTTCACCCACATCTTTCATCTTCCACACAGCCCCGCACCTCCAAGTCTGATCACTGCAAATCTTGGCACAATGACTCCCCGTATCAAGACAAGAGTTCTTATGCTATCTGATACCCACGGGTTGGGATTTCAGGACAACAAAAACCCTCACAAGTCCGCTGATGTAGCTATTCACTGTGGCGATCTCACAAATGACTCCAAGCTACATGACTTTGAACAAGCAATTCAGCTGCTTAATGAAATTGACGCGCCGCTCAAACTCGTCATCGCTGGAAATCATGACTTCTCGCTTGATGATCCAGCCTTTCAGCAAAAGATCAACGAAGCAAACAGGCTGGCACAAGAAGATCTCAGTCAAAACATCAAGGAAGAGTATGGCGATTACGGGGACGCTAGGCGGCTTTTCGAGGAGGCAAGAGATAAAGGCATACAATTTCTGGAAGAGGGATCATACCAGTTCTCCCTCGACAACGGCGCACTGCTAAGGGTATATGCCAGCCCATATACTCCAGCCAATTCTGGTAGCAGTGATTGGGGCTTTCAGTATAACGGCGCCCACGAGTTCGCTATCGAAAACGGGACCGACATTGTTGTAACACATGGTCCACCACATGGCATCATGGACATGACAACAGAGAAGCAGCGGGTCGGATGCCCTCAACTCTTTGCTGCAGTGGCTAGAGCTCAGCCACGACTTCACTGTTTTGGACATGTCCACAACAGCTGGGGCGCTAAGCTAGTTGCCTGGCGGCCGACAATATCCGACCACCCTTCGCATTTCAGCGACATCGATCATGGGAAATCTTTGGTGATTGAGAGCCTAGCTAGCCTGAAGGGCTCCAAGTTCGAGGCCGCAGAGGAAACAAAAACTCGGCAAAACAAGGCAGAACGGTGCAGCTTGGAACGATGCTGTAGCACCAGTCACTGCGACGGCGACGAGAGGCCCCTTGGTCCAGGCGAGACGTTGTTTGTCAATGCTGCCCTTATGGCGGCGGATGGCGAGCTCAGCCAGCACGCGTGGCTCGTCGACATCGAACTTGAGCCAGAAAAAGGCAAAACACCGGTCGACACTGTTGAGCCACATTACGGACTCAAGGGTATTCGGCAGGCCGCAAGCACAAAACAGAAGCAGAAACGAAAGGGTGACATGTATTTATCGGAAGAGCAAGACTCCAGGCAGAAAAGGCCTTGTCGGTAGAGGCGGAACATTTGTTCTACAGATATTTTGTACATGAACGGCGAGATGCTCGAGACAAACGGGACAGACAAGGGGCCCGACCTGGGGCTAGGAATTTGGACTCTGGGCGGCCCGGAACGCGTCTTACGAACTCTAGAATTAATAAACAGAGTTCAATACCATGCAGTTGAATTGATAAATGTCTGCTCAAGACTGTTCTTGATTGTAAGTTTTGGTGTCGACCATTTTGTGGGCTAGGGCCCCCGCAGCCAAAAATCAAGTACCATTATTGAAATGGGGGAACAAGACGTGACGGGACTGAGTGCCTGCCAGGCTCTACTACAGAGATGAAGTTTTGAATGTGCGCTATCATGTTTGTACTATTATTTATCGATAAATCGAAGGGCTGCATTATCCTTACTGCTGCCCCTGATCTTGGGACTGCAGCGCGTCTGGGGATCACTCGGATATGGATAGGTACTTCCCCCTTTGCAACTGCGTACAGAGAACAAGTTTTCAGGCACGGACCCAATTTTCCTGGCCAACACCATGGAAGTGCAAGAGTCTCATCGCTCCTACCAATGTAGTCGTGCCGGGACATGTTGCTAACGGCAGGGGCGTTCCAGGTCTGGCAGGCGCCTCCACTCTTGGGAGCCATGCTGGTGATCTTCTTCTTCTTTTTCTCTCCAGAGCATCACAGAGTTCTTTTTGGGTGCGTACAGTCTTCCCATGATCCTTTGCCCAGCCATGGCTCTAACCAGACGTGCAGATGAATAGTTACCGCATCCCGCCCACCAAGCGAATCCAAGCACCCCCCTGGCACCCAGCACCCATTCACATACTCCAGTAAGTACCATGTCATCCGTGTTCTTGTCTTCAGTATCTAGACACTAACAAGCTGCCAGAGGCCCTGAACCTCTCTTGTCCATCCCGCAACATGCTGAAGTCCGACCGACCCATCACTGCACCATTGCGGGAAGCACTCCTCGAGTGCTTCTCCGCCGCCACCCGCCCAGTCCGGCAGAGCTTGCGCCGTCAGCTCGTCCTGGTTGGCGGCGCAGCCAGCATTGCCCACTCCTCGGCTTAGCACACCGAGGACGTGGATGTTGCGGCCCCTCCCGAAGCGCTAATCGACATCTGGGAGGGTGTCTCTGCCGGCGCCCATCGCTTCAGTCTCGAGACCGACGGCAAGATCGCGTTCGACGCTCCGCAAGGCTTCCGAGTCCGCCTCGACATCATCCAGATCGGCGGCGGATGCATCGAACGGATCCACGCAACAGAGCCCTTTCGGGGTGCTTCTGTTGCGTCCAAGTCGGATCTCCTGGGGCTTCGGGCCGTGACGGTGGTTGAACGTGGGAGTGATGGCGAGGTCGATGACTTTCGATGGCTGTTGTCGGGTGTGGCAAGAGAGGGCCAAGTTCTCCCAGGGCTCGACGATCAAGAGCTGGAGTATGTGATGGGTGCTGGGGCCTGCTTGGGGGTGTTGGATCGCTTGGTGTTGGCGGCTGTTTTGGGCGCCAACAATGGCGCGGCCGCTCGCGGCCTTCTTGGTCTTTGATTTTTTTTTTTATATTTCAACAACATGAACATGGCCGGCCCGGCCTTCGGCCAGACTTCCACTCCCTTGATCGTGATTCCCCATGACTGAGACTTGCTGCACATTGGACCTGGGACCCAGACATTGACAAGCCCCAAGCCATCTTCCAAGCGCACATGCTTGGCATCCCCGGGTCCGTCGATCTTCTTCAACCAGGAAGTATCCATCTTCTTCAAATTATTGGATGTGAAGACAGGCGAGCACTAACTATTTAGGGGCATCGGCAGGTTTTTTGGATCCCTTGTGATCATGGAGCGTGGGCATCCCACTTCGAAGGACTCTCCTATCTTCAGATAAACATCACATGAGTCCACCCTTACCCATATCCTGGGTAGTTTCATGGGTAATGTAGTGAGGGGAATCATTCACGGAGACTTGATCGCTCCCTGAAATAGGAATGATCGGTACGAGCTGATCTAGGAGCTGGTAGACGACCATTGGTGAAGAACAGGTGGTAATCCGTGACCAGAACCGAGGGAAGCCAACCTCTGCGCCGGCATAATCTGGATCCGCGGCCTCCCCCGTGTTGGCAGACAAGAGAGAGTCTACGGAGGGCGGGACACTGTCTATCTAGTGGACTCGAAGCAAGTAAACCAACCAGTGGAATAAGACGATCATCGATGGTGTCTGAGCCCCAAATCCTTACCAAACGTAGCGCTTACCAAGCTCTACAATCTTAGGTCGTCGATAAATGCCCGGGCAGTCGTGGCCATGGAGGTCTTCCCCTCATTGGCCCCCACACCGTCTAGAGGGGGAAGTTTGGCAAGGGAGGTGGGAAGAAAGTGCAATGGAACCGTGGTGGATGTTGTAATGGTAGAACTCTATGACGCCAGTGTTCCTCATGTGTTGCCGGCATTTGAAAACTCCAGAGTGTTGTTTCATCCAATCTTCCAATCCACGAAATCCCATCCCATCGTCACCGGGTGTCGCGACCATGAAGAAAGGCTTGAAGTTCGAAACCCACCCCCAGACGCTGCGAAAGCTTATCGCAACGGGCCACGAACTCCATCAAGGGCAGAGGTAGGCTGTGTTTCTACAAGGAGATGAGTACCTGCCGCTGAAGGAGATTAGGCCCGGCCACATTACGCACTTCGACCTTGATCGAGATGCCAGCATCGAACTGGGTGACCAATTGGGGAACTTCCTCGGTGCGGAAAGCTGCCCGGTTGACGGGCAAGTATTTGTTAAGATTGTCAATCCCGCTTACCAGCACTACGTTAACTGCGACAACCTGTTGCTACGTGCCGTTATATTTATTAATAATCGAAGCACGCTGTTGAAACAAGGTCTCAGCTAGAGATATGAGGATTCTTAGGAATGATATGTGGTCATATTTATGATAATAATTATGAAATTTTACAACATAGTGAGATAAGCCTCTAGTCATTTAATAATTACTCTTACCAGTATCATGCCTTAATATTTCCTCCCTATCCAATCTTTGTATCCCCGATAACCGGCGAACCAATTAAGTGGATGTGGCAACGAGCCTATGGAGGACCTCTACTGTCTGCACAACACTTTCAGCCAAACAGGTTCACGAGAATTTATTCTCTTTCAGTCACGGTGCCCATTTTCTTTGCCTATTTCTGATTGTCTCGCTTTTCGCGTCGCGACGCCTCGTCTCGCGAAAAGCTGGTTACTAACCAAAAGTAGTGTGTATGCAGCGCTGTGAGGCTGTGAAAGCTGACATCTACAGGGATGCACATAAGAGGCACGGCCAATCAGCCTTATATTTTATCAACAGGCTTCAAGATCCTACCTTTGTTGGATATAAAAGACGCTTGGATCGTTGTTTCGTAGCTTATTTAGCACAAACTTGTTAATCATTCTCAACCATTCACCTCAACTCAGCTAGCCTACCCGAAGCCTCAACATGAAGCTGAGCACCATTCTTTGCATTCCCCCTCTCGCCGCGGCGCAATGCCTCTCACAGCGCCGCTCTGCCAGCTATCCGAATACCACAGGGGCTAATGATTGCTGCTGTTTGACCTACAAGCCTTCTTGCACCATGAATCAGGAACGCATGTTTCACATCAAGGTATTCTACAACCGAAAGCAGGGCATTACACCAGAAGAGTTCAACCACTACTGGGCCAACGGCCACGCAGAACTTACGAAGCCGTTTCTCCTGCGAGTCGGTGTCGTGAGGTACTCACAGGCATGTGTTTACCCATATGGTGTCCATGATTCTCAGCAACTGTTTGCGTCTAACACAATCCGAAACAGTATCACTCAACCCCAGACTTTCGCGACCAGGGCCGAGTCGAGGGTGCGCCGCAGATTCTCGAATTTGACGGCGCTGCAGAGTTTTGGGTTCCCACTCTTGAAACTTTCCAGGCGATGGGTCAAGACCCAGAGTACATCGGAAAGATTGTGCCTGACGAAGCCAAGTTTATTGACCAATCTACCATCAGGATGATTATTGGGGTTGACTACATCGGCATAGAAAGCCAGAACGCTGTGATGGAGCATGGTAGATCCTTTTGATCAAAGAGCCCGTGTACACTTGGCGGGTTATCGAGATATTAGTAGAGAGGGCGGATATTCTCTCAGACACTTGCACTATACGGGGCGATCCTCATCGCATAACAAATGCTCCACTTTACGAATTTGATTTAACTCAGCCTGTACATACGAATCCTAATATTTGAGTTTGTCTAATACCTGGCGTCTGTGAGGCCCTAGGCGTGTCTATATGCTCAGTTATGCCAGCAGAAACCAAAGGATTCCTCCCGGCTGCTTCATTCTGGTTAATATTACCGTTGAATCTATTTTCAATGATCCCATTACTCCATTGACGGGGGATGCTCGTCTCTGGCCCAGAAATTGTGGCGATCAAGACGCGAATGTTGGACGACCAACTCGGTTGTCTTGGTCGAACAGCCTTGGCCTTACATGGTTGCCTCTTTCTGAAACGAGTTGCTCCTCCACACCCACTCAAGTACATGCCAGCAAAGCTTAAGGACCCAAAGAGCAAACCTACATGCCCCAACAGATTCTGTGCTTCGACGCCCCGTTTAGTAAAGTTATCGATGCATTTTAAAAGTTTTCGTTCGGTCCAACAACTTGCTGACTTTGCAAACCAACCCATCTGCTCAGGAAACCCAGCACTCGCCCCTCATGCCAATACCAATACCAGAGAACCAACATTGGCTCTCGCCATACAAGATTCAGTATGGGGGTGAGGCAGAGCGCCAACTGGAGCACCACGAGCTTCTACATTTCCTCCGTGGTCATCTAAAAGAAGCTCATCGACACGACATATATCGCCAGGCCTACCTGAGTTTTCATATGGAGGAGCTCTCACAACTTGACCCTTCACGAGCTCTGGACTTTCGGAATAAAACGGTTCCAATCTACCTCCTGCACGGCGACGAAGAAAAGAGAGGGCTCGCTGCGCTGATCCTCATGGTCATCCACAATTATATCTATCGTAAATGATTCCGTCCCTACCGTTCCGATATCGAGTATGGCCAATTCGTGGCCAAGGTCATCAATTGCTGCGGCCAGCCGCATACAAAAGATGAAGACTCTGCGGTTGGCCTGGCGATGCGCATGCACACTACAATCAATACCTGCCTCGACAGCATCCAAGCGCTTCCGTTTTACACGACCCGGCCCCTATTCAGAGCCATGGCTATCGTAACCCCAGGCCAGAATTATCATACTTGTGGCGCTGTATCTCGCATTGCGACCGTGTCCGTCCTGATTGTTCTCACTGACGAAACTGAAGGGCTAAGCGCACCGATCTCATTTGGCTCGATCGCTGATCGGGTTGAAGTCGTCGCTGTTGGTGGCAAGGCAGGCGTTCGAACCGATCTAGGGACGGCAATAAGCTTCGTCATGTTCTTGGAGGAACGCGAGGATGCGTTTTTCGGACCACAGCCGGACCCGGTTGCCTCCACAGTTCATGCCGAGACTGGACGGTGGGTTTACGAGGGTGAGCAGAGCTGGGCCGAAGCATTGGGGTGGAATAATGAGCCCCTAGATGGGCCCAGCTCGCGGCGGGTAGACGGAGAAAAGTACCGAGGCTGGACTGGTGGCGGAGCTCAGATAGATGCCGTCGTGACACAAGTCTGGGAACAAAACGGATGGAGGAGCCACGCCTGGAAATGCTGTTGCAGCGATTCTGTGAGTCTTAAGGGACCAGTGCAGCAAGATGGGGAGGTGGTGCGTAAGTAAGAACTTGCTGATCATGTTGAGGAAGTAGATAGGAGTGAAGCTGAGCAAAGCAATTTGCCAGGCCTCGGCCCTCTGCTTGGACAATGGACATTGGATAGGTAGATTATTCTAGTCGTTAGAATGGTTGGTGATTGTGTGCATAGCCATTGTGCCTTCGAACACTGTCGCACTCAGTTTCGCTGTTGAGAGGCGAGGGTCCTTTCACGCCGATCCCCACAACAATTGCCTCGGAATAATCCTACTCGAATCTCATCATGTATTTGGCTCCTTGGATCCAAGAGCACCTCAATAAGGCCTGTCATGCCTGCTTTACCAGGGCTTCAAGGGAGCGACTGACAGGCAAGCCACTGAGAAGTGGTAAAGCTATTGTATTTTACCCGAATTGCCACGCATCATCCAGCGCGCCCGCTCAGTCGTGTAATATCGCTAGCTACTATACATGCGCCTTGAGCTCCTGCTCGGTCCATCTCCATATCTCCTCTTCGAGTGCTCGATCGCGCGAGTTTTCTGACCCTTTCCCCGTCACACCAATCGGATGGTAAAACTAGCCCGACTTGGCATCGGGACTAACAGCGGCCCACAACTGAGTCTTTGCACCAGTCGAGACCGAATCTGCGAAGATATCACCAAAGAGGCTACCGAATCGCAGCAGGGGTTTAAGTACAGGCCAGCTAGCTGCAATGCCACCAGAGATGTCTGTATTTACAGAACCGGGATTTACAGAACCGGGGTGTAGTGAAATCGACCGGATCTCGGGGTGGCGACTCGAGAGGGCGTGGGCATAAAGGACGTTGGCTATCTTGGACATACCGTACCGGGCAAAGGTCGAGGTGGACGACATGTCCGTCTTGAGCTTCTCAAACTCAGAAGGGTTCAGGGGAGGCCCCCAGCCCTCGGACTTGGATGCGACAGTGACGATACGCACGTCTTGTGGCGGCGAGGTAGCCGTAGCCGTCTTGATCAGGGTGGGGAGGAGGAGCTTGATCAAAAGGGCATGGCCGACGTGGTTGGTACCGAACTGAATCTCGTAACCGTCCTTTGTTTTACCAGGTGGGACAGCCATGATGCCAGCATTGTTGATAAGGATGTCAAGTCGCTGCGACTGGGCGTGAAAGTCGACAACCGCCTGTTTGATGCTGTCAAATGATGCGAGGTCGAGACTCAGGTAAGTTATGGGCGCCGCGTCTGGGACAGACTTGCGGATGTCCTCTATGGCAGTGAGGGCCTTGGACTGGGTTCGAGCAGCGACAAAGATCTGTGCTGGATTGTGTTTGCTGAGCTGCAGGACAGTCTCCTTTCCGAGGCCATTGTTGCCTCCGGTGACGAGAATGACCTTTGCTGAGAGGTCGGGAATGTCTTGGTCAGGGTTGAATGTCGGCATGTTGACGGTTTATTTGCGGCTTTTCGATGATGGATGAGAAGTAGACGGGAGATGCCTGCAGCTTTATCAAACACTTCTGTCATCCTCTACGCCGAACATGAACCCGGAACCCCTAGGGGCCGGAGTTTCACGGTTGAGAATCGCGTCACGTGTTTTGTCTGTTAAAGTTCGGAATTTCCGCAAACTCTGCTTGATATTGATCATGTGGAACGTCGCCTTGCATAGGAGAGACCGCGTATTGGCAGAAGAGAAACCGCGTATCGGCCACTTACGAAAAAGCGAAAACGTCCAAGTTCTCCTTGCCTGAGCCGGTTAGTGTCAAATACTAATCTAGCATTGACAAAAAAAGAACGTGCCCTATTGGGCCTTACTTGTCTAGTACATTGATAGGTTGCCAGGTTCTCCTTGTCTAAATAAAACAAGCTTTGCGGAGTTTGTAGAACTAGCGCCTGGGGCTTGCATTCCCGCTTCTCAAGTCCGCATCGTTCCATGTGGAATGTCTTTACCTATCGAGCGAGTTTTGCGCCCGAATTTCCTTCTTTTAGCCCGACTTGTCATGCGTGCGTAGGGATAGGGCCTGAGCTGGGTATCCGCTCCACCAGTCAGCAGATGAGTGCCGGACTTTCAATACAGGGCGGCATGGAAAGGTCACAGTCATCACACCCCAAGTCGCTTATGTAGAACACTGTAGCTGTCTTAGGCTTACATCCAGCGACGTGATTGTTCCACAAACTCTATCTCTTATCAAGCTCTTCTGCCATTATGGTAACGCTTACCCAAGTGCAAAATACCAACTCCACAGCAGGCAGGGCATTGCCGCCCGACCTAGTGGCCGTCTTCTCAGGTGCTACGACAGGTATCGGAGCACTTTCGATGCGGGCGTTTGCGCGATATGCAGTAAGGCCACGGATTTACTTTGTCGGTCGATCACAAGAGCAGGGGAGTTTGTTGGTGAAGGAGATGGAGGAAGTAAACCCTGGAGGACACTACCTGTTTATGAAGGCGGACTTGAGCCTGATGAGCAATGTGGACCGCCTGTGTGAGGAAATCAAAGAAAAGGAGAAGACAGTGAATCTATTGTTCATGACACAAGGGACGTTGAAGATTGGAGAAGGTCAGTTTATCTACGGATTTGCGTCATACCAATCAAGTGGGTGGCAAGGGAGACTCACACACGCCCAGATACCTCTGAGAGCCTGCCATACATGACATCCGTGGTACTCTACTCTCGCTTCCGCATGGCATCCAACCTCCTCGCCCCATTGCGTCGGGCCAACATCCTGCGTCGTCTCCGTCTACGCGGGCGGCAAGGAAGGCCCTTTATATATTGATGACATTGGCTGGCGGCAGGTACCTCTTTCAGCAGCGCAGGGTCATCTTGCCAGCGTTATGACGTTGGGGCTAGCCGCACTGGCGCGTGAGGCACCAGATGTGTCGTTCATACACGCATACCCTGGCTTTGTCAAGACGGATCTGATACGGGCAGAGAGTGGGTGGATAGTGAGGCTACTGGGGCTAACCCTGCGCACCATGTTGATGTGGAAGTGGATCAACCAGAGTGAAAGTGGGGAGAGGCATGCGTTCTTATGCATGAGCGGCGTGTATCCTCCTCGAGAAGAGGCTGATGCAGCCTTGATACCACCAAGCGGATCGCAGGAGGTAGCAATAGGCTGGAATGGGGAGCTCGGGAGCGGGATGTATATAGTTGATGAATATGGCGAGAGCGCATCGAGAAAGGTTGTGGAGTTGCTACAAAGGTATCGGAATGAAGGCGCTGTGGAGAAGGTGTGGGAGCACTTTCGGGGAGAGTTCGAGAGAATCTCGAGCCTTACTACACTGGAGTCATGAGTGGTCAAGTAGTATAGGTACCTAGCTAGGTATGGATCAACCTAACAACCATTCTTGTATGTGATTGGTGTCGTCTTCACTTGTATTATTCTTCCTATTCTTTTATACTAAGCGACATTAGAGCAACACACAAGCAAAAAACCGTATTAGTCTACACCAAATGCCATTCCAATTGACCCAACGTTATGGAACATGGCAACCTGATTCCCATGATGCCTCTAGATGTATCACTAGAGTGCTTCTGCATGCTTATGTATAACTAGCTTCTAAATCGTAAACGACTGGTCAAACTAGAGGTAAGTTGCATGCGCAGGCAGGGTTGTGCGCATTTCCTCCAGCCACCCGGCATTATTATTACTCTGCCACTTTATCCTGCCACAGGGAAAGAGAACAGCCACAGCACCAAAGAACACACCTTTCTTCATTTAGCAACTCGAGAACCCTGCGTTCTCGCTTAATCCTGTCGTGACCAGTCAACTAATAGGATCGTGAGGTTCCCGCGGAAAAGTGGAGGAGCTAAGGCGTCTGAATTTGTTGAGGTGATACGGCTCTCTGACCGCCCTATCTCAGCTGGGCGGGTAAATTGGACATGTGCACATGAGTCTAGGCCCTGATAGGCCTATATGGATCAATTGGATCCTCTGCGGCGCACATGATAGAAACGAGTCAAATTGCCAACTCATCCTGCTTGACGCCCAACTCTGATGCATCCCAACACCTTACAACTCGACAATTTTTGAAACCAGGAGCTCCTGGTATACAGATAATAGCCATGCAGAGGTCTCCTTCGAAAGGTGTGAGATGACCGGACGACTTGGAAGAGCTGCGCTAACATTTCATCTCACCGCCAGGTGATAGTGGCCCCGCTTGGTTTAGCGACCCTCACGTGAGGGCCGAGATAGACACATATCGCCAAAAGATCAAGGGTTTTCTGCATAACGATGCTCTACACCCGTGGGTAGAAGACATCCCCGCTGTGGAATCCAGACTTCAAATATTGGACCTAAAAGAACGACGCCATGACTTCCCAGCCACCGAATTTCACAGTCCCCAAGACACTTTACAGTACCTCGAGAATGCTCTCAGCAGTTCATCCCCTACGGAGCCAAGTCGACACCTGATCTTGATGGAGGGCATGAACCCAAGATTAGCAGAGGTACTTGGTGTCAGGCTTGGTATCCCTCCAGAGTTCTGGTTGTCGCACTGGGGTCATCATGGCAGACTCGGGGTATTTGATCCCTCATTTAGAAATCAGGACAGTTCAACGTACTGGAAGGTGCAAGTACCGCAGCTACGTTTAGTATCAGAAGACGTTTCGCGGCCAGAGGGTGGGTACACTGTTCAATTAGGATACTGCGCTCGCGGGACCACATATTGCGATGCACAAGAGAAGCAAACGTGTGTGAGCAGTGTCGTATCTTACTGGGGGGGTAAGCTTGCGGAGAACTCATGGATAGGTGAGCATTGGAAGAATATGTGGATTCCAGTCGCTGACTCGTGTCCCAAAATCTCAGCACTTGTATTAGTGGATAGTCCTACGGGTCATTTAACCCCTCGATTCTTGCCGCCTCTGGGGTTCACACGTTCAGCTCTCTCAAAAACACCGACACAAACGGTTGCCGATGACAATCCATTTGATGTCTCTGGTAGCCCTTCAAGTCACAGGCCTGGCACCATATACCCCAGTAATACACCCTTGTGGAACACGCTCGTCGAAGCGTACAAGGCGGAAAAGACCATCTCAACAGAAGATCCATTCTCAGCCACCATCACCGTTCGCAACATTGTCAGCTCCGCGTGGGAGACCAAGACCAAATATGACATGAATCGATTGAACATGGTCTGGATGGTACCTCATGACTATCTTCCTGCGTTCAATGTGGTCAACCCAGACCAGGAGTTGATCAAACAAACCAACACTTCAATAGAGTACGAGAAGCTGGTGGAAAGGAGGCATTCCGCTCAGCAGAACAAGGCCCAGATTGAAGAAATCATTCGGGCGTTCCGGCGCGACAACTTTGAGTTTTCATCGTCTCGACAAGATTCGAGACTTTGGCTTGCAAAATCCAACGAAGCCAGACGATGGAGAGATCTTTACAACCAGTATCAATGGATGGATACAACCATGGCAGAAAATATGACCATGTATGACCACGGTACCGCAACGGAAGATGCTTTTGCGACCCAAATACAGGCCATCGATACATACCGACAGACGGTGGCATTTTATGAGGAAACAGCTCCGGCCGATCCTATGGTACGTGGCTCTGGTCAACTGGCCAGGATTGCCACGGTGGCCGTACCATGCATCATCGTTGCATCCATCTTCTCAATGAATGGCAACTTTGCGGCATGGGAGCGGCTACTATTCGTCTACTGGTGCGTCGTTGTCCCGATGACTCTATTACTGCTCGGGTGGGTCATGCAGAAGGACATCGTAGCGCTGGTAGTGAAGATGGAGGAGAGGTGGAAGGGTATCACGACTGATAGGCCCAGACCTAGCTTTTCATATTTCGATTAATTCTGAATCTAGTTCATTTCAGAAGCTTGCCCTGACTTCAGCCCAAATTCTTCTAGTCTCCACCGTGAAGGGCATGAAAGTTCTGCGCCCGCTCTTAACGTAGTGTATTGAGTTTAGGCAACTTTGAGCCAGTCGTCAACGGTCGGCGGTCTCTTGGATCACTCAAGCGCAACTCGTCTAGAAACCCGCGCTCTGACTTTCTACTCTACTTTCTAGTTTAGCTTTTCCTGC
>JAADYS010002060.1:0-11286 GCA_012931995.1 Fusarium albosuccineum | reverse complement strand
CCTCCTCCTCCTCCTCCACTCGCCAGCTTCCGCCTCGTCCACCTGAAGCTCGCTGGCGAACAGCCGCGCACACGCACCCGGTGCCTCCCTTGTGCTGTGCTCGGTACCCAACGACACGAGACGTCAGCTGTCGACTTGTCTCGCAAAGCACCCGACCGATACTCGCCCGCTGAATCGAAGCGTCGCCGAGTCCCTCCCCCTTTGATACCGGCTTGCCTTGTCGGCAGCCGCCCTCGTCTCCTCTTGTTTTCCTCTTCAATCGTCCTGCGCGAACGCATCGCGCACCCACTGCCACCATGAACGATGAAGAGGCAATGCAGAACATTTACAAAAAGATCGAGCGGGAGAAGGCCCTCATCAACGCCGCCAACGCCATGAGGGCCCAGACTAACAACGAGGCCGTTCGCTCCCGCCTCGACTCTCAAATGCGCGATGGCCGCCGAAACCTTCAGTTCTTCGAAGAGAAGCTGCGGGACATCCAGATGCGCCGCGTCAGCCACGGCGTTGAAGGGATGTCGCTTGGCTCAGGAGCCGATGATGCTGATGATGCCGGAGGTCCTCCGGCACCACCTCCCAAGGACGGTTCTGGCAACTGGGCAGGCGACAGAGGCTCGTACGGCTCTGGTGGCTCTGGACAGTATAGCCAAATCGGCGGTCATGGCGATCTTATGCCTCCCCGCCATCCCTATGCCCCCCCAGGACCTGGTACTAGCATCCCGAAGCCGCGGCCCAACTTTACCAAGCTAGGTTTGTGACCTTTCTGGACCAATCTGAACGAGAATCGCTCGTCGTTGTGGATATAGCTAACATATGTCTTAGACTTGATCAAATATGATACACCGCACCTGGGACCCCGCATCCAGCTCATGCTATCGCAGATCCAGTTTAAGCTCAATGTCGAGGAGCAGTACCTCAAGGGTATTGAAAAGATGGTCCAGCTTTACGGCATGGAAGGCGACCGAAAGAGCAAGGCCGACGCGGCTGCTCGTCGGGTCGAGAGTAAGCAGAAGATCGTGCTCTTGAAGCAGGCATTGAAGAGATACGAGGAACTGCACATCGACATAGATACAGCAGATGCTCAAGACGGTGAGTTTACCATCTTTGTTTTGTCTGCCGCATGCTAAAATGTACCTAGATGACTCTATCAACACCCCTAACCTCAGGAAGCCCCTTAGCGGACAGCTCTCAATTCGAGTGATGGCTGTCAAGGATGTCGATCACGCCGTAACCGGAAGGTTCACGAGAGGACCCGAGACATTCGTAGCCGTCAAGGTCGAAGACACCGTCATGGCTCGAACAAGAGCCTCTCGAAACGATCGCTGGGAGGCAGAGTACCACACCATCGAAGTGGACAAGGCCAACGAGATCGAGTTGACCATTTACGACAAGCCCGGCGAACACCCGATGCCCATTGCCATGCTATGGGTTAGAATCTCGGACATTGTTGAGGAACTTCGTCGCAAGAGGATCGAGGCTGAAATGAACAGCTCCGGTTGGGTCTCTGCAGACAGGATGGGCGGTGCCTCTGCCGGCGCACCTTCGGCGTTCCCCATGAGCCCGTCCCAGGGCTCATTCGGGCCGGGAGGATCTCCTACGTCTCCCGGGGGTGCGCAGCCGGACCCCGCCGCGCAGGGTGCGTATGGAACTGCCGGTCCTCAACCTCAAGTCAACACAGGTCCCATTGATGGATGGTTCAACCTTGAGCCCACGGGACAGATCCAGCTCCAGATGAGCTTTGACAAGAGTAACAAGGATAGGCGCCCGGTCGATCTGGGTCTCGGCCGAAAGGGTGCCGTTCGTCAGCGCAAGGAGGAGGTTCACGAGATGTACGGCCACAAGTTCGTCCAGCACCAGTTCTACAACATCATGCGCTGTGCGCTCTGCGGAGACTTCCTCAAGTACTCGGCCGGTATGCAGTGCGAAGACTGCAAGTACACTTGCCATACCAAGTGTTATTCCAGCGTTGTCACAAAGTGCATCAGCAAGAGCAATGCGGAGACCGATCCGGACGAGGAGAAGATCAACCACCGCATCCCGCACAGGTTTACTCCCTTCTCGAATATGACAGCAAACTGGTGCTGCCACTGTGGTTACATTCTTCCCTTTGGCAAGAAGAACTGCAGGAAGTGTTCAGGTACGTTCATTATGCCCCCTATTCACTCTGCCCTCTTCACTTCATGCATGGTACTAACGCTGCCTAGAATGTGGTCTCACTTCTCACGCTCAATGTGTGCACCTTGTTCCTGATTTCTGCGGTATGTCCATGGCTGTGGCCAACCAGATCCTGGACGGTATAAGGACCCAAAAGCAGAGGCAGGGCAAGGTCTCCTCACTGTCGGATAAGACTCTCCGGCCAGGCAAGACGAGTCCTACTAGTGTTCACTCGCCAGCTCCTTCGTACTCGAGCTCGACTGCTCCCTCTTATCAAACAGGGCCTGCGTCTCCCGAGGCAACAGAGGCAGCCAAGCTCATGTACCAGAACCAACCCGCCCAGAGGCCAGGGCATCCCGACCGGACGTCTTCCAGCTCCGCCGCAACGGCCGCTGCTACTGCAGCCATGTCTGGAGCACCCGGCGGCGCCCAGCGACAGAACTCAGACTTTGGGCGATACAGTGGAGGATATGATCAGCCTCAAGAAGACCCGTATGCTCAAGGTGGTCAATATGGTGCTGGTCAGCAGCGCAAGTACAACCCGGCAGACTACGCCAACGTTAACCCTGGTTATGGAGGGCAACCCCCAGCCCAAGCTCAACGACCAGTGCCGCAACAGTCCCCTCAACCGCCCCCTCAGCAGCCGCTGCCTCCTGTACCGCAACAGGCACAGCAGACCCCTTATCAACAGCCCCAGCCGCCTGCGCACAAGACCCAAGTTCCGGAGGCTATGTCTCCTACGCAATCCGTGTCTGGCGGACAACGGATGCAGCTGCCCCTGGCCACAGACCCTGGAACTGGCCAGCGTATTGGTCTTGATCATTTCAACTTCCTTGCTGTGCTCGGTAAGGGTAACTTTGGAAAGGTCATGCTTGCTGAAACCAAGCGATCGCGAAAGCTTTACGCTATCAAGGTTCTGAAGAAGGAGTTCATCATCGAGAATGACGAAGTCGAGAGTATCCGATCCGAGAAGCGTGTGTTCCTGGTCGCGAACAGGGGGAGACATCCCTTCCTGACCAACTTGCACGCGTGTTTCCAGACTGAAACCCGTGTGTACTTTGTGATGGAGTACGTCAGTGGTGGTGATCTGATGCTGCACATTCAGCGCGGCCAGTTCGGTACCAAGCGTGCCCAGTAAGTCCACCCTATACCGCATGTTTTAATTGTTCTAACCGGCAACAGGTTCTACGCTGCTGAAGTTTGCTTGGCTCTCAAGTACTTCCACGAGAACGGCGTCATCTATCGTGATCTGAAGCTTGACAACATTCTTTTGTCGCTCGACGGTCACGTCAAGATTGGTGATTACGGTCTGTGCAAGGAAGACATGTGGTACGGATCGACAACGAGTACCTTCTGTGGTACTCCCGAATTTATGGCTCCCGAGGTATGGCTTGATGTCAAACATGTGCTGGGCTTTTACTGACTTTGAAACAGATTTTGCTCGACAAGAAGTACGGACGTGCTGTCGACTGGTGGGCGTTTGGTGTGTTGATCTACCAGATGCTTCTTCAGCAGTCTCCATTCCGTGGAGAGGATGAGGACGAAATCTACGACGCAATTCTTGCTGATGAGCCCCTTTACCCCATCCACATGCCTAGGGATTCCGTCTCTATCCTCCAGAAACTGCTCACTCGTGAGCCGGACCAGCGACTCGGAAGCGGCCCAACTGATGCCCAGGAGGTGATGAGCCAGCCGTTCTTCCGCAACATTAACTGGGACGATATTTACCACAAGAGGGTTCAGCCTCCCTTCATGCCTTCTATCAAGAACCCTACGGATACCAGCAACTTTGACTCGGAGTTTACGAGCGTTACACCCGTCCTGACTCCAGTCCAGTCTGGTGAGTTTCAATCCAGTGTTTCAGCTTTCAAGTTCAATGCTAACCCCTGCCATCAGTCTTGTCACAAGCTATGCAGGAGGAGTTCCGAGGCTTCTCTTACACTGCCGACTTTGATTAAACGACTGCACACGAGATTGACGATTTTGCAATGTTTTTTTGAGATCATGGCGCCGCGGTGGGGGAATTGTCTTGCCTATCGGATACCCAGGAGCGATGGTTAGATGGCCGGACACCGCGGGCAGGTGATGTCGGTGCAGCGAACTCGGCAGAGGCGTCTGGAGACGTCTTTTCGTTCGCTCGTTTTGGTTGCGGTTGATTTTGTTGATAAGCAGCAGATGAAGAAAAATGTATGGTTGGGCCATCTTGGTGGAGTGCGACATTGGCAGATGACAGTGACGGGGAAACAGCATGTCTGCTTAATAGAAGTGAGAAATAATGAGGCTATTGGAAATAAGCTGGAGCCTGGTTGGCGATACGGTATGGGCTGCCCTTGGAGCATATTGGATTTGTTTGGTCTTCCTCCAGGGACCAGCGATGACCGTTGAGTCTGTGCATTACATCTCATCCTTTGGTAACATTATCCTCGCCGTGCAAGCGATAGGGCCTTGCTGTTCTATCTAAACTTGCAAATTGATTTAAATCATTTACCTTTGTGGTTTGTGGCAGCATACAGTTCACATAGAGACATGGCCCTTTTTGGTGAGTGAAGCTCATCAATGTGCTCTTCATAACATTGTTTCAAAATTTTCGCATTTTTTTAGTTCGTTCCTATTTAAACGCCCTTCTCTTTCTATATAGTTTCGAATCCTCTACGAGGTATACTCCTTCTGGAGAAGCTTGGCAATAGTGTTGAGTCTGTCGATCATGTTAGCATGCTACTTGATCGAAAAAAGCACTGGAACTTACTGAATGTTGCTGGTACCCTCATAGATGGCACCAATCTTGCTATCGCGGAAGTACTTCTCGGCCAGACCCTCACGGACAAAGCCCATGCCGCCCATCCACTCGACGGCAAGACCGCTGACTCGGCCGGCGACCTGAGAGGCGTAGAGCTTGGCCATGGCGGCGTCCTTGACAAAGTCCTCGCCGGCCTCCTTCTTGCGGGCGGCGTTGTACACCAGAGCTCGAGCGGCGGCGATGTCGGTGTAGGACTGGGCGAGCTGGTGCTGCATGCCCTGGAACTCGCCGACGAGGTGGCCAAACTGCTTTCGGTCGTTCCAGACGTAACGGGCAGCGTTCTCGAAGGCGCCGAGGGCGAGACCGGTCATCTGAGCAGCAATACCGATACGGCCCTCGTTGAGAAGGCTGATGGCATACTTGTAACCATGACCGCGCTCACCAAGGAGGTTCTCCTTGGGGATCTCGACGTCATCCAGGTTGATGACGCAGGTGCTGGATGCTCGGATTCCGAGCTTCTTCTCCTTCTTGGCGATGGAGAAGCCTGGAGTGCCCTTCTCGACGATGAAGGCGGTGATACCCTTGTAGCCCTTGCTAGGGTCGAGGTTGGCAAAGACGACAAAGACCTCCGACTCCATTGAGTTTGTGATCCACATCTTGCTACCGTTAATCTTGAAGCCGTCAGCTGTCTCAGTGGCCTTTGTGGCCATGGCGAAGGCGTCAGATCCGGAGACGGGCTCAGAGAGACAGAAGGAAGCGACAGTGTTGGTCGCGAGGCGGGGCAGCCACTTCTTCTTGACAGCGGCAGAGCCATACTTGATGAACGCAGTGTTGCAGAGGGTGTTGTGCACATCAACGAGGACCGAGACGGAAGGGTCTGCGCGGGCAAGCTCCTCAATGCCAATGATGGCCGAGGTGAAGTTCATGCCGGCGCCGCCGTACTCCTCGGGGATCTCAATGCCCATGAGGCCCTGCTCAAAGAGCTGCTCGACAATGGCGGGGTCCATCTCCTCGGCCTCGTCCATGTCTCGCGCGCGGGGCAGAACCACATCCGTGGCGAACTTGGAGACGGTGTCGGCCATGGCGGCCTCGACCTCGGAGAGGTGGGAGATGGGTGTGGGGGGAATGTCGGAGATGTCGATGTGTTCATTGCGACGGGGAGAGGTGGTGGACAGAGTGCGGGCAGAGTTGCTAGGAGTCTCTGTGAGCAATTGGCTTCCCTGGGTCTGCAATTGGGCCGGTGGTGGTCTGCTTACAGGCTTATCCTCGTCATGGAACGGGGAGCGGCGGTGGCTCTGGTGGCAACGCGCTGTGTGAGACCTCGTCCTCCCCTCAAGGCAGGGCGCAAGACCCGAGTGAATGACGACGACATGGTCAAGTTGGCGGCAGTGGACGGAAAGAGTATGGGAGAGATGGTATGCCCAGAGATAAGGGGGCAGGTTAGAAATTAGGAAGAGTCGGAGGAGAGAGTGGGCGGTCTGATCTGCGAAGATATCGTGGCGGAGGAGGGACAATCACAAGCCAAAAGACAGCCAGAGCAACCGGAAGAGGAACAGCTTGTTGCAGTGACACAGAGTTGAAGGAGAAGAAAGAGCAAGAGGAAGAAGAAGAAATCTAAAATCTAATTTTCTGTCTCACGAGGGCATAGATCGTCCGCCCTCCGCCAAAAAACGCAGCAGCCACCCTCGCTCAAATACCCGCGGTCGTCTCACGGCTGAGGCGGTTGAAGAGTCGCGCTGCTCGGCCTCGGCCAGCCGAGGATAACCACCACAGTCGAGGTCATTCGGTATTACACCGGCATTAAGATTTGGGGACCGGCACCTCGCGCAAAATGTGGGAGACGCGGGGGAAAACTCATGCGCCGCGGATTAACCGGTGACGTCAAAGTTTGGCGGTGGGGGCGCCCGACTGGAATGCTCCACTATGCTGGTCTAGATCTGCCGACATGTGATCTGACAGTTGGAGATAAGAATCGGAGATCGGGGAATCAGAGCATCCGACCATGCCTCACCACGTGACCCAATTGGGAGAAGCTGAGATTTCGATATCGTTTCATTGAGAGCTTGGGGTTCGAGACAGAGCGCAGGCTGGATTCGGGATCAATTCAGCCCAATCGCGCACGATACACCACCTTAACCCGACCATCCTCACCGGATCGCCCACAATGGTCGGCTCAATCCTCCGCCAGTTCTTCTCCCCGGCCACCCGCCGGCCCATCGCCGCCTCGTTGTCAACACCACCATCCCGGCTCCTACAGCCCTCACTCCGATCGTTTACGACGACAGCCCCCCGCGCCTTTGCTCCCACAACCGCCCGCCCCGCGACGCTCAACCAGGTCCTACGCGGTATCCGGAAGGGCAAGCGCGCACGCCACGCCGTCTCCCCCGCTTTGGCCAACACACATTGCCCGGCGCTCAAGGGTGTCTGCCTCCGAGTTGGTGTTGTGCGACCAAAGAAGCCCAACTCTGGCGAGCGAAAGACTGCTCGTGTTAAGCTCTCCACCGGTGCCGTTGTCACGGCGTATATCCCCGGTGAGGGACATAATATCCAGCAGCACAGTGTCGTTCTTGTGAGAGGTGGACGAGCGCAGGATTGTCCCGGTGTGCGATACCATCTTGTGCGAGGAGCTTTAGATTTGGTGGGTTCTAATCCATCAGTCCTAGTATTATGAGCTAGGGATTTTGAGACAAAGGATGAACACTGACATAATTTAGGGTGGTGTTGCGAGCCGAACGACAAGTCGAAGCAAGTACGGTACCAAGAAGCCCAAGAAGGCTACTGTTGGTTAAGGAATCCCATAGTCGGCGGGATGGGCTTTGAAAAGGGTGGAATGAAGAGTCAAGATCCGCCTTAAACTATATAAACCTGGCCCCTGGCCATGTATCGATATTGTACCATATTCTGAGCACGTTGAGCAGGAATTCATGTCATAGATCCCAAAGAGTCTGTTGATTCATATACATCTACATGACCAAAGCTGTCCAAAGTATTTCAAACCCAGACGCCTGATTTTTGTCCACGCGAGAACATCTCCCAATCCCCACCCATCAAGTGCAGCCCAGAAATGAGCAAACAATCTACCGAGCATTACAACCTGTATGATAAACGTACAACCCCGTCGCTATTCGCCTTGTCATGCTTCATCTACTGCTGCTCCTGGTGGCCTTCGGGCTTCTCAAAGCCGTTAAGCTCGTAGTATCGGGAAGTGCCTGGTTCACTGTGTTAGCTTGGATCACTCAATAGTTTCAGGAATGGGGACTTACAGGAGTATCCCTTCCAGTCAAAGTTGTCCTTGGGGTTGCAGTGGCAACGAAGGTCAAGACGCTTCTGCTCACCAGTGGGGCAGTGAGTAAAGGGAACGTGGTAGTAGGCAATGTCGTTGAAGAAGTGGATCTGTTCCTTCTTGAGGAGAAGACCAGCGGCAATAGAGTGGACGGGAGCATCGCCCCATCGCTCATAGAAGAAACCACCATCCTTGTCGAGAGACTCAAAGAAGTCGAGGTATGGCTTGCTTCGGAGCCACTCTAGACTACCAACCTCAAAGTTGGACCACTGAAAGACGTTAGCTGTGTGACGTCAATGGCAAGTTAATGGTAGAAACTTACGAAATGGCACTTGTTGTAGGTGTTGCCGCCATCATCACTGAGGAAACGCATAGAGTTGTCCTCTGAAATGTGCTCGGGGTGGTTGGCCATGAACTTCTTGGTGCTGTCCCAGAGCGTAGGAATGGTGTCAATGTACTCGTAGAGGGACAGAACGAAGCTGTACTTCTTGTTGTTCTCGTGCATGACGCGGAAGGGGTCGTAGTGGATGTCGCAGAAGAGCTTGACAGAGGGCTCAACACGCCAGTAGTATTCGTAGTTCATCATGAGCTCCTGTCGGAAGAAGAAACCAGACTCGAATCGGCACATGTGACGGTAGCTGACGGAGTCACCGTAGATGATCTTGCGCTCGGCCATATCCTCACGGACCTTCTTGGCCTTCTCCTGATCAATCCACTCAGGGAAGGACCAGTGCTCCTCAGGGATCAGACCATAGTGAGTCTTGCCAGAGCAGAGAGAGGTGGTGACCTTCTTGAACTGCTCATCGAAAGGCTTGTCGTTGAGGAAGACCCAGTCGTAGTTGTATCGGCGGTTGAAGCGATCCTCGACCTGGCGGATAGACTGGGCAATTTCCCAAACGTCGCTGTTTCGGGCAAGGGTGACAAAGGTAGCGTTCATACGGGGGCCGGGTGCAGTTCCCTGGAGGTTATCCCAGCCGGGGTCGTTGGGGGTCATGGGCATAGCACCGGTGGCAGTGTCGGCGTCCTTGGCGGGAGCATCAGCAGGCTCAACCGGGGCGTCACCATCTTCGCCCTGAGGCTTCTGGGCGGGAATATCGTCCTTGGAGGGGTCGGTTTCACTGTCAGCGGGATGAGCAGACTCTCCTTGAGGGAAGTTGACCGAGTTGCCAGAGTCTCCCGTGTTGGGAACAGCGCCTGGAACCTGGGCCTGTCCAGGGCTTCCAGGGCCGCCAGGGAAGCTGCCAACGTTGCTTCCGGGAACGGCAATAGTATCGTATCTCGAATTCGAGAAGAAGTAGAACATAGTGAGCGTCTGTAGCGAGACAAGTTAGCGGGTGGCGACGTAAGCTGGTGGAAGTGGCATGCGACGACGTACGAAGAGCGCGAGCGCAATGTAGCGCACATAGCGCGTATGACCGGCAGCCATGATGAAAAAGAGGCTCGACGATGCGCAGTCGACAACGAAGGAAGAATTCGAAGGGTTTGAAGCTGGCGGAGGAGAAGAAGGGAGGTGGAAGATCGAAAACCGATGATCTGTCGCGGGCGGGCGCGCCGGGGCGAAAAAAGACTGGAGAGCGACGGTGTAGAAACTTTTGTGCTAATTAAGGAAAAGACGGCAGTCAAACAACCATCCTCGATGAATGGCACCTGGGATCGTCTGGCAGCCGCTGGCCAGAGAGGAGAATCGACCAAGGAAAAGATAAAAGGCCACACGATGCAAAGACGCTCTCGTGATGCAGGGACAACGAGGAGAAGAAGGATAAAGACACCGAGGCGAGAGAGGAATAGGAATGGGGATGGGGATGAACAGAGTGTCCGGGGATGGGCCTGTGATCGTCAAGTCAGGTACGCCGAGACTGGAAGCGGTACAGGGAGGCGCCAGCTAAAACCAGCTATTCCAGGTACCTAGCAGCCCGCCTGTGCTACGGGGAGACGTGGCCACTGGTGCTTGGCGGCACTCTAGCCCAGGTACTCTCCATCAGAGGCTACTTGTCTCCTATCTCGAATGCTACCTCTAGGCTCTGACGTTCAGGGGTTAGAGGATCTCTGCTAAAATCGTGCCCGCCACAATCCTGCCTTTCGAAACTATTGCCCGTCCGACTCCAGCTTCAAGGGAGTCCAGATGCCCGAGTCGAGCTTCTAATTACATAGCTCCCCGATAGTAAGCTTTTTGGCGTCTTCAGGGTTGCCCGGCATCTCTCTATTCACTAGGGCTCCCGCTCTATGATAACAACGGGACGACGGAAGCCCTCGACTTGCAAGGCCCCTCGGCACGCAACTCGTAGTCTCGTATTGCGTCCCTTTATCATCAGAACGCCTCATCATGGCTGCGCCAGCTGTCATTCGAGAACTGATGGAATGGCGGGTCCACTGCCGTCCCAAGCCTCAACCCCAAGAGACTTTCTGGTAGCAAATGTGCTCCTCGATCTGGCTAGGCGGCCAATTTGGAAGCATCATGGCCTTTTTTCTCGTATTCTGCCCCTTTTGCGTTTGCTCGGCATGCTTTGGCCCTGATCGGCAAGCCCGAATTTGAATCTGTAAGAATTAGGAGGGTATATTCGTGTGTGTGGGTCAGGGAGAATATACTATAACGACGCTAAAGTAATTTATAGCTATCTTCTAACGAGGGTAATATGTAACTTTTGTAGCCTAATTATAAATTAGTAGAAAATACTAAAAAGTAAGGATATTTCTTAGCATCTTACTTTTATCTAGTAATTTGTAGACCTTCCTTGCTAGCTTGGTATATGTTGATTTATGCGATCGGTATAAATCCTTATAAATCTAGACTTTATGTAAAAAACCGGGTAAAAAACAGCTCTTAATATAGAGGAAGCTTTTAAAAGTTTTATCCTACTAAGATACTAATAATAATACTAAGTAAGGTACCTTAATTAATTAGAAAACCTTTAGAAAACTTAATTAAAGGCTTATCTATTTATTTTCTTAAGAAACCTTCCTTAATAGCTTTTCCTCTAATTTCTAACCTTTTTTTTAATCCCTTATAATAGCCCTAAATATTAATATTATAACCTAGGCTTTTATTATAGCTCTTAAGGTACCTTATAATAATAAGTAAACTAGAGAAATTACTATTCTTATAGGCCTCTTAGAT
>JAADYS010002059.1:0-21148 GCA_012931995.1 Fusarium albosuccineum | reverse complement strand
ACATGTGACAGGGGTAGTTGCGAGGGGTCTTGGGGCAGGGTGGGATGCCTCTCTTCAAATAAATGATCAAGTTCTGCTCTCGAGACGAGGAATTCTACCTGCATATTATCACCCACCCACGCTTTGTCACTCTTTTACCCACGAGACAATTATTAATAATGGTTTTTAAGCTGTACCTCGGCGCTGCCATCTGGCTTGCCCTGCCCATTCACGTGCTGGCCCAGAACACCACTCTGACGGGCTTCAAAGGCGTAAGTCACCAGCCATCCTTCTTTTCGAAATTTTTTCTTTTCTTCTGTTTCCTTGGAATTCAGGTCAGTAATCGACGCAAATAGTGCGATGTGCTCCTGGACTCCGACCTTCAGGACATTGTGGTCTTCCCAGAAGATGTTGCATACACCGAGAGTACTTCGACCTACTACTCGGCAGGCAATCGTCAACTCCAGCCCAACTGCATTGTCCAGCCTCGCTCAACTGAGCAAGTCTCCAGCGTTGTTAAAGCTCTCAAGGGGGTGAATGGCGCTGGAAACTGGGACATTGCCATTCGCTCTGGTGGTCACAGTGATTACGACAATAACGCCGTCAGCCGTGGTGTCACCATTGACCTCTCATACTTCAACTCGACGAATCTCGTCCAGAATGGCAAAGCTCAGTGGAATGGTACAAGTACTTTGACCAAGGTAAGCCAGCCCCATCGTTTGACATAATTGTCTGAAGGAGTTCGTGGCTGATATATCTGCAGTCTGTCGCCCAAATCCGACCTGCGGCAAGATGGGGCAACGTCATCACACAACTTGAGGAGTTCAACCTCGGAGTCACTGGCGGACGTTCTGGCCACGTTGGTGTCGGTGGTCTGCTCGTCTCTGGCGGTGCATCCTACCACATCCAACTTTGGGGCTTGTCCTGCGACAATGTTGTCAACTACGAGGTCGTCCTCGCGGACGGATCAGTAGTCGAGGCCAACCCGAAGGAGAACTCGGACCTGTACAAGGCTCTTAAGGGCGGTGGCAGCAACTTGGGCGTTGTCACTCGCTTTGACCTGCGCACATTTACTACTCCACCAGACGGTGCTTATGGAGGATTGATGTTCACTGCATGGGAGAACCTGGGCGCCGTTGTCGACCAATTTGTTGATTACGTTGACTCTATTGGATCTGGCAGCCCTGACCACGAGTTTGTCGTCTTCCGATCTGACTTTGGCAGCCTGTCCATCATGATCATGGGTGTCAGCACGGACGGAAAGACCGACTCTTCTACCTTTGCTCCATTCAAAGAGATTCCTCTCACCAGGGATACCAGAAAGAAACAGACGATGAGCCAGGTCGCTGCCAGTATTGCTGACACGGGCGGTTCTCACTACGTCTCCTTCTCGCTTTCGCTCCAAGCAAGCACCGACATCCTGAACAAGGCAGCGGAAATCCACCAAACCCTGTCAGAGGATCTATCTGACTTGAACGTTCCGGCGTCTGTCAACTTTGTCTTCCAGCCTCTCCCCAAGATGCTTGCATCAGTCAATCCTGACGGCAACATCCTCGGTCTGAAGAAGAACCTTCCAGTCAACTCAATCTTGTTCGAGGCTCGAGGCACGCTTGCTGCTGATGACGGAACATATGAAGGTGTGCTCAAGAACAAGATTGCTAGAGCTGTTGAGGAGCTAAGGTCATACTCGGCGTCGCTGGACAACCACTCTTCTTATCTCTATATGAACTACGCCGGCCCTGAGCAGGATGTTATTACGTCCTACGGCGAGGAAAATGTTGAGTTCCTCAAGAAGACTGCTGCCAAGTACGACCCCACTGGATTCTTCCAGTACCGCGTAAGTGGAGGATGGAAAGTGAGCCGTGTATAATAGCAAGAGAATTAGAGTTGATGCGTAACGGGCTTGGACATATAATACTATAATTTTCCGAATAGTGAATGCCATTAATGGCTCAAATCTACTGGTCCACGTGTCTTATTGTATGTGATTTCATCGTCAATGTACATTCTCAGCAGTGGCGATACCCTCTGATATGACAAGTGCATCCCCCAGTACTACCACCATCTATGAATCTTGTCCTTAACTTTTCAACAGCAGCCACTCGGCATTCGTTTCCGCCACTGACGCCCTCGCACCACGGAGTTCTCGGTTTGTCGTCTGAATCACGACTCGCTTGTAGGTCGTCAAAGGAGGAGTCCCGTTATCCTTAACCTCTAGGATAAGGTGATACTCCTGGCCTCTTTCTACAGGCTGGCCACTCCGCTGTTCGAGACAACAGACCTCGGGAAGTGGTATCTGCACTTGAACTTTGCACCATGGGGTCTCCCCATCGATGTCCTTGATATTTAGATTTGGAACCATTTCGCCAAGCAAGCCTAAAACACTGGTCGGCTCTCTATACTGGAACCAGTGGAAGGTGATCTTGCCACCGTCAGGGTCGTAGCTCCGGGAGGCATCCAAGACAATTTTCTCGCCAGCCTCTATCTCGATGAGCAATGGTTCGGGCCCACCACTGCTGTCATTAACAAAAGCCACGGGCGCGTGGTTGACCGCCCCAAAATGGTCAGTCAAAGTCCACTGCATGCGGGCCGCAAAGTCGTTCTGAAAAGCTTGGCGCCAACGCCAGATGGTGGCATAGTTGCTGGAGTAGGTCTTTCCATCCATGCCTACGACAGTGTCGACCGCGTCTGCGAAATGTTTACCCGACATACTTGGGTCAAAGTAGCTGTATCGACCACCCCAGCCGCCCCAGTGCGGATGCTCCGGTGAGCCCAGACCGTTCTGGATGAGATACAGAAATGTGGGGGTATCGCCTTCGACGAGGAACTTGAAATCGGGGTACTTTTTACCAAGAGGACCAATCTGGATATTGTCTTTGATCCACTCCTTAGTGAACTGGCTTGGGTCTGATCCACCAACATCTGTTGGGCCTGAGATACCAGTCCAGGTCGCGCAGTTGTACTGACTCCAGCCGTGCATTGAGCAGATGTAGAAGATATCCGGATGCACAGCTCTGAGCCAATGGCCTGTGTCATCCTGGTCCGAGATGGCATACACTCTGAGCTTTGACCGGAAGTGCGCACTCTCCGTCGAGGATCGAGTCTTGTCAACATAAGCCACGGCCTGAGCTAGTGGGTTGGCTCCGCCCCAACACAGAACCCATAAGGGCTTATCGGATTCGTCGACGCGATTGATGAGAAGTTCCGAGCCACCAGATAGTGGTGCATCAGATGCTCACGCGAGTTTTCCGTAGACAGGCGGGCCGCTTCGGATCATGTCACGGAGTGTTTGTGCATCCGGGTACTGATTGTCTGGGTGTGCATGGGCGTTCAAGTTGTTCACAACCTCAGCGTAGCCGTTGACGATGTCTTCGATCTCTCGGGGAGCCACGCGAGACATCATATGTGTAGATGTGCAGGCTACAAGACCGCGTGTGTCAAATTCATTACTGTAAAGTAGGTAACGAACGAGGGACTCCGAATCGTCGGGTTCATTGGTGATATCTGTGAGGATGAAGACTCTCGTCTTGCTCTCACAGACACGCAGTTTTATGTTGGGAGCCATGATGCAATGACGGGACGAACTTAAGGACAATAGATGGTTACTGAAAGAATTATTTCCTTTGGGTACAATAGCTGGTATAAATACTCTGACTTCCAATGCGAATATTATACGAGAATATCCGTAAAATGGTGTTGGGCATCCCCACATTCCTTGACTGGTCCCGACTAACAGTGAGACAGATGCAGGACAGTCTCCCCGAGGCGACTAATGCTGCCCTAGCGGGAGACTCCTTATTTCTTTTCCCAATATGGAACTTTTATCCCTTGGGATAAGGGAGGGAGGTGACCTGCAAGACACCTTGGCACACTTGCTAGCCTAGCCTCTCGCTTGCGAATTCACCCGCAAGCGAAGCTAGTCAAAGTTGCAGAGCGGACGTCGAGCACATGATTCCTTGCAAGGTCTCAAGTTTTAGTGGGATGCTTGGAATACAAACTCGCATAAAGTCTATTGACTATAGGGTGGATTTATTCGGACCCAAATGTGAGGCTATTATTAGAAGACTAGGCTTCATGTCTAAGCACCAATTTCTTATCCTGTATCTCGTTACTCTATGCTATATGCAGTTGATATAATGGACTTTGAGAGTGCCTCCAGCCAGAAACTTGATAACAACTCCAACGACTTAGTCAGGAACCAGATCCTCTTCTCTACTGCGATCGCCACACGGTGAGAACTGAGACGCAGCTAGACAGCAGAGTCTCTAGCCGGAGCTTCCACAACATAATCTCGTTGCATGATTTCCCACTCATCATCCTGCTTCGGTCTCCAAGCCCACCAGCCCACTGTTTGAAACCCAAGGCTTGCATAAAGAGGTTGACCAGCCGGTGTCGCTGACAAGTGGATCGGAATCTGCTCCTTGTCTGACCTTTGCATGCCCCATGCGATCATCAATCGCGCAACTCCCCGCCGCTGGAACTTGGGATCCACACCAATCTCATAAATTCCATAGAAAGACTCTGGGCGGACATATCCGTCTTTGAACCTCCGAGAATTTGGGTCTCTGCAGACTTGAGCTATTGTTCTGGAGTGAGACGCGTCGATGATGGGGTTGACCAAGTCGCGTACATAGTCCACAACTTCAGAGTCCATGATATAACTTGTGAATCCTATATTGCTAGTTACGATATACTTCGGCCAACGGTTTTGGATGGATTGAATGAGCTTACTCTTGATCATTGATTCCTTGACCTCCTCGTCTTCCTGACCTTGCTGACTTGCAGAGTCCTGAAGATACCAGAGACAATAACCCACCACGGCAGGATGTCCCTGCCAACCTTGATCATCCTCGTCTAGAACAGCTACTATAGCTGTAGAGGCGGGGTCTTCAAAATTGTGATACATGAAGTCGGACTTGACCTTGAGGAATAGGTCTGGGCGAGCATGGCGTCGAGGGTATATGTTTGCGTCTTGAGGGTCATCTGCATAAGCAGCGACAGCAACTGAGGCCATCTCTTTGACGTCATCCGGCGTTGCCAGACGAACATGCATGATGGGCGTTGATTAGGGAGTGGTGTTGTAGCCCTAAAACCCGTCTATTGGAGATGATTGAACAGTTTATAGGATCGTCAAAGGTAGTTGAAGAACAAAAGAATTATTACCGAATTTAAGAAAAGAGATTTTAAAAATACTACAGGGCTTTGACAAACCGTTCCAGATATGAAGGCATGGATGACTACCTTTCGAGGCTCACTCTGCCATTGGCTAGGGCGCTCCGGCTTTCCCTTTATCACCTAGCGGGAGCCACTAGACTGGTAAATTCAGGGTAGGTTGCAGCAATGGCCCAAAGCTTAAATCCGTCCTCAGGCATCATCACCTCTTCAAGAAGTGAAGCAGATTGGTTGCTTGTCTCAACACCATGAAACAGTCTGTAGATGGCACTTTCTCATAAGTTTCTCTCTTCTAGGAGCAAACCTGATGGTGATGGGAGAGCACTGCACGGGCACATTGTATACAGGCATGGCACGGTTGTTGTTTCCGTGGGACCCAAGCACCCACTTTCTTCTGAGACTGATGATCATCAGACCTAGGCGGGCCAATTCTGCGGACTTGCGGACCAGCGACTGAAAGTCCGCAATAACTGGCTCCCTCACTGAGATACATCCAAGCTATGTCGCCTGATGGGGAGAAAATAAGGGTAAAATACTAACAACTACAGCGTAGTCCTGCGGATGTTCAAGAGTTGGTGACAAGGAAAATGAAGGTCCGCACGCCGAGTTCAAGTTCTCCGGAATCAGCCCATGCCTCCTTGAGGTAATAGTCCAGTTAAGCAGATTATTTAAACCAAGAGTGAAAGAACCATTCGTCAAAGCCACATCCTATACAACGCATCTTCTCTCCAACCAAAAGCAAACTTTACTCGATGGCTACCGATCTACCTTCCCATCATCGGGCACTCGTCCTCTCCAAAATCGGGCAGCCGTTGTCTGTCGAAACACTGCCGACACCTCGTGCCACACCGGGCAGCGTCATCATCCGCGTCCTCGTTGCGTCAGTCAGAGTCAACACGCCCGACGTCTTCCGAAACCCCGATAGCCTACCCACTCCACCAGTGCCTTTGGTGCCTGGGTTCATCGCCATCGGCACAGTAGTCGAGACAGGTCCCGATTCTGGAGCTCTAGAACCGGGTCAGCTCGTTTTTTTTGACCCTTACCTACTGGCACGCGATGATCGAGACGTAAAATACGTGTGCGGGATGATGGAGGGGTTTGATGAGGCGAGCCGCAAGTTTGCTCAGGAGTGGCGCAACTCGGCATATGCCGAATATGCAAAGGTTCCCTTGGAAAACTGTCACGCTTTAGACAAGGAGCGTCTCTTTGGGCAGCCAGAAGATGGCGGTCTTGGGTACAAACTCGATGACCTGACACACCTCTTTAGCATGCTCATCCCCTTTGGTGGCCTTGCGGACATTGACGTTAAAGCTGGAGACGTCGCCATCATCGCGCCTGCAACAGGAAGATACGGCAGCGCTGCTGTTCACTTGGCTCTGGCCATGGGCGCCAAAGTTGTCGCTATTGGCCGAAATGCCGCTGTCCTTGAAACCCTCAAACCCATCAGCCCACGACTAACCACCGTGGCATTGACTGGCGATGTCGAAAAGGATACCGTGAATCTCACCAAGGCTACAGCTGGCGGAGCTGATGCGTTTTGGGACATGTCGCCCGCAGTCAAAAATTTGACGCATTTTCGGTCCTGCTTGAACGTTCTCAGGCCTGGAGGCAGAGTGAGCCTGATGGGCGGGGCGCTCTCTGAGGTCAACTTCAACTACTTGGACATTCTTAGCAAGGCATTAACCATCAAGGGAACCATAATGTGCACGAGAGATCAGGCTAGGAGATTGGTCAGGATGGTTGAGTCGGGAAGTTTGCCCCTGGGAGAAAAGGCGGGTATGGGACGGGTGCGATCGTACAAGCTTGAGGACGGCGAGGCGGCACTCGATGCTGCAGCCAAATGGAGAGAGCCTGGAGAAATAAACATTACGCCTTAGCGATGTGAAGTTCCTACAACTGCACCTTGCTCCTAAAGGGCAAATTGGTTGCATAATAATGAAGAATAGGTCGTCGTTGTTTGGTCACAAGATAAAGATCGTTGAAATGTGGAGCACCAGCGTTGAATGTTTCGCGAACCTAAAGTAAACACCATGTTTGCTGTATAGTATGAAAATTGAACCCCGGCAACCATCAGAAAAGGCGCAGTGGCGGAGTGGTCTAACGCGATAGACTTGAAATCTATTCTCTTAGGAGGCGTCTGTTCGAATCAGGCCTGCGTCGATTTATTTTTTGCATTTTATACAAAATGTCATTGGTGTAACAGAGCAAGAACTATCTAGAAAACGTGCAGGACCCAATGCTTACGGGGTAAGGAGGCTTCATCTTCAAAGAAATGACAACCATAGCCCGGTCAGCTCACAAAATTGTCCGAGGCAGTTTTTGAACGCTGTGCCTTTGTAAAGAAGTATTTACCCACGTATTTTTACTGGACCTGCCGAGGGGTCAAGTAAAGGCGAAGGCCGGGCTTGTCATACAATGTGTAAACGTTTCGAAAACATTCGTCGACCCATTCTTTACTTTCCTCGGCGAGCGTGATGTCAAAATTCCATATGAGTCGGGAAAGGATCAGTCTCATCTCAGCGTAAGCGAGGCTTGAAAAGCACATTCAATGTCAGCCCATGCATCTCTAGAGATCAAAGGAGGACAGGAAGATACTCACTTCTTACCAATGCAGTTGCGCGGACCAAAGGAAAAGGGTTGCACGGTCTCGAGCCGATCAGTAGCGAAGCGTGAGTCTCCCAGCCATCTCTCGGGAATAAACTTGTCGGCGTCCTTGAAATACTCCGGCTTATGGTACATAGGCCACTGCCAGATCTCAAGGGTTGTCTTTGGAAGTAATTGTTAGCAAGCAGTGATAAATAGAGCCTCTTCGGGATCTCACTCCACGCGGTACGTGTTGGCCAAAAAGGATGGTATCATCGGTGGTGATGCGAGGGACGCCCATTGGAACTGGAGGATACAGCCGCAGACCCTCCTCGAGGCAAGCACCCATGTAGGAGAGCTTTTGCACGCTGAGAAGATCAATCTCTTCTTCTGACTTGAAGTAGTTCCGGACCTCCTGCTCAAGCTTCTGCATCACAGCTGGAGTCTGACATAGATAATACAGCTGACCAGAGAGGGCTGTAGCAGTTGTTTCAGATCCAGCAATAATCAGGATTCCGGCGTTACCGTAGATCTGTTCTTTACTGAGAGTCTGAGGCAAATGATTAGAAGGAAGGAATATCCAAGAATGGAGGGACTGGACATACTGCAGACCCCCGTGATTTAGTAATGGCAGACAAAAAGTCTAGTCTGTCGTTATCCATCGCTAGCCTCTTGTCGACCAAATGGCGTGTCAACCCGTCATGGTCTTTTGCCTTTTGTTTTATCTCTCTTGGGACAAACATCCTCATCAGCGCCGATAGCAACGGGAATTGGCTGAATGCAAAACTATAAGCACCAGCCTGGATCGAGCCAAAGATCAAAGCCACCCAAGGGTGATAGTTGCCGTTGCGTAGTGAGCCAAATGGCTCTCCAACAGAGAGGTCGCCAATGAGATCAAATGTGGTAAAGTTGAGCCAAGCCACAGCATCCACTGACTTGGAACCACCACCGCCATTTTCATGAAGCTTCTTTATAAGCAAGTCGACGTACCCCTTGGTGGTGGGTTGCTGCTCCATCATAGCCTGCGCCGAGAAGCCGTGTGAAAGGAGGCGACGTTGCTGGGAGTGGCTCTCCCGGTCGGCACCAAGAATAGTGTTGTTGCCCCCGCGGAAGAAATTGGGAACCTTGGTATTCTCGGGTTCGCTGGGTTTTCGGTGGCCCATGATTTGCTTCCATGCATCGGGGTTGAGGAAGGATAGCTGATTAGGGCCAATGCAGACAGTTTCACCGTACTTTTGGTGAATCTCAAGCATTCTCGCTGGACCGTTGCCAGATAGGTACATGGTGGTGTATGGGATGCGCGACATGGCCCACAGGGGAGGGCCTGGGTACTTTCGAAGGGGGTGGAAGAAAACATTGTAAATAACTTTGAAGATGAGCCAGCTAGTTCCCTGTTATGGATCAGTAACGGGGCTTGCAAGATGGCGCCGAGGAGGGAAAATTGCGACACAAAGCAGAAGGTGGGTAAGAGGCGGCATCAAGAATTGAAACTCACGGTTAAAACGGCCAGGATAAGTGCAGCTGTGGATGACCGCATCGTGGAAAGCCACGGAAGACCGCTCAACAGCGACATCTGGTGACTTTTGTTCAATTCAGCGAGGGATAAATTATTGAAAAGGGGAAAACAGCTTTAGACGGGATGCTTTGCGGAACTTGCTGCTAAATGTAGGAGGCCGTGCCCTTAAATAAAGAAGCTACTGGCGGACATGGCGGAGGTGACCCTGACTGTGGATCTGCTGCGTAAACCCTCCGAACACCATAGACCTTGGCCTATGCAGTGGCATGTACATAGTAGAATCCTTAATGCAGAAGATAGGTGGCAGGATATGAACTGTGTCGGCGTGAAGATTGTCCAAGTTTCGGCTGCCCCTGCCTCGAGAGCACTCAGTCAGCGTCATACAGTAGCCTCGAAAACGCCACGCAGATAGAGGTCAGCCAGGAAGTGACCACACTACAGATTACTTCTGTCAGACAGCTGTATTGACGCGGGTATATATTGTATCCGTGAACATGTGGTTGGTAATCACTAAATCCCGCGCGGGCGTTTCGGCAGCAAGTGCCGAAGACTCAGTACATATGCAGCCGCCGATCTTTCCGGCGCTTCGTAATTATCTCCGTGTTTCAGGGTTCTAGTTTGACACACATGTCGGTTCCATACTTGTCAATCTGTCGGTTGGAGACGCGTACACATGCGTCGACCACGGCTAGAAACAGATGACGAGTAAAGCTTTGGCTTCTATTGAAAATATATTGATGTAAGTACCTAGTAGACCATCTCAGTTACTCTGTTTGTCCAATACTTCTTCGATCCTCTTCAGGATAGCTATGCATTTCTCGTCCTCGTACCGTCCCGTAACAAACTGTAGCGAAACCGGCGCATCTTTATACCGCTCAGGGCCAGTGTAAAGACCATGATTGAAGCGATCGTCTTCGTTCAGAGGAACATAAGTATCATCCGGTACATCCAACTCCGCGCCAACTCGAGTAACTGGGAAGGAGATGGCCGGATACTCGAGAAGATTCCACTGTGACGTGTGGTTCCAGTACTTGGCTTGATCATGCGGAGGGGCACACCCCGGCCCAACCGGACAAAGGATGGCATCTACAGGATGGCCATCATCCTTGCCTGTATCGAGCCAATGTTGGTTGTACATTGACCTATACGCGTTCCGGTTTGCTTTCAGCTAGAGTTTGTAAGTAATACTCACATCCCAAACTTCTTCCACTGTTCTAGCTTTTACCTCCTCCTGGTCTAGTAGCCACGCAGTCAGGGGCAGTGCTTCTTCATCACCAGCCTTTAGCATTTCTCTCAGCCGACGGCCACCGTCCTCATAGTACAATGCGCTCGTCAGTTTCCAGCACTCATCGTGTTCTTTGGGTTGCCAATCAGGAACTTTAAAGTCAGCCGACTTGAGCGATTTCACAACCATGGATAATGCTCGCAGAATAGGTGGGTGAGGCTTAACGATTCCATCAGAACACATGATGCCAATTTTGAGCCTGTTGGGAAGTTCAACATCCCGCCATGGTAGCGGGACTAGGTAGTTCTCTTTGATCCATGGCCTTGTATCGAGGTAGGTCTTCATGAAGAGCTCAATGCCTGACAGTGTTGGAGACAGTGGGCCGATGCAACCTATAATACTATAGAACAGTTAGCAAATCTCATTCGCGTGTGACTATGGTCGACGGGGCCCTACCCTTCTTGGCCGGCGATAAGCCCCATTCCTCCAGTGTTCCCAACTCGATAGGGCGTTGGCTTGAAGCCGTATACACCATTGTTAGCCGCGGGAGATCGGATTGATCCGCCTATGTCACCACCAAGGCCCTGATGCGGCGGCCAGCTGTCAGTAAACCATGGAGCCAATGTCTCATATAGTTGGTCCGATACTAACGAGCTGCATGAAGTTCTTTACTCACCAGAGGACTCCCACGAAAGGCAACCAGAGCACCTTCACCGCCAAAGCTTCCGCCCGCCGTGAGATTTCTATTCCAAGGATTGACTGTCCGCCCGTATATGTTGCTATTAGTTTCCAAGTGCATTACCGACTGCGGTTGGGTTGTTCTCGCAAAGATGACAGCACCACATCCTTCAACCACGCCATGCAGGCTGCATAGGGGAACCTGAACACGGCGACAACAAGCCACAAAGCCGTTGTTGTTGATTTTTCCAGGAACTCCGAACTGTTCTTTGATGGACACTGGTAAGCCATGGAGTGGCCCAACTGGTTGTGTCAATGAATCCAGATGCTTAGCTCGAGCAATGGCATGTTCCCAAAGGAGCTCCGTCATACAGTTGGTCTTTATGAAAGACTCGTAAGTCATCTTTGAGCACTTTATTGTGTTCCCTTCAAGCTTTGAGCCAGGCAGATGCCACTCACTGTCTTCTGTGCCAAGGTCGCTCTTTTTAGAAAGGCCCTGACGACTGTCTCGCAGAGCCACTCCTTGGACTGAAGCTTTCCCACCAAGATGACAGGGTCACATTCCGTAATTTCGAGCTCCTCACTAGAAAGAATTTGAGCTGCAAGATATTGGACGTTGGACGGCAATGGGTCTGGCAGAGTGCATTCTGGGAGCACTGCATCGATGCTCTCATCCCGAATCACCAGCACTCAAACGACTCCAGAGTGTACTTTCATCGTGAGGAACAAGTGTCAACGCTCAAAGTCAGCTTTAGTGTGTAATAGAACCACGCGATAAGGTGCGCTGCTCTTTCTCCCAGCCAAGTTCATATATACTACATACTTATTCAAAAAGCGCTGGTGCGATAACGATGTCTTGGCAAGCTTCAAGAGGCTGACTCGGCCCACCCTCTAAGTCTTGACGATCCTGACCTTGTGCGGTAGCACTCGGCCCTCGGTTCCCTTTTTCCGCATCACAGTTGAACCCTGTCATACTCTAGCTAACTCGGCCCAGGTTACTTCGATAAGCCCTGCCCAGCGTTAGCCTCTCTAACCAGCAAGCCAACTGGTGGTTGTGGTATATATTGTCGAGCCATACCATCTCTGTTTCCAAAATTCAATGAGAGCGAATTGACATTGCAATCCAGCCAGCGCAGTTATCATTTTGCGGTCACGCATATCCAAGCCCTGCTGCACCATGCTCAACAACTTAGACACCAACAGCGATAACGCTTCGGCAAAAGAGGGCGAAGCCGCAGTTGTAGATGGAACATTTGTACTCGATGATTCCACTGCGCGCATCAGAGATGACTACCTTAGGATGTCGCCTGAAGAGGCCCAAGCAGTAGAGAAGAGGCTCAAGCTCAAACTTGACCTCAGACTCTTCCCGTCTCTCATGATCATGTACATCTTGAACTACATTGACCGAAATGCTCTACCGATTGCCAAGTTAGCAGGTATTTCGGAAGAATTTGGTCTCTCTTCGGTCCAGTTCGGAACCGCAATCTCCATCCTATTTGTTGGGTATTTGTGAGTTAACTCGGATAAATGACTGTCATAGATACTCCTACTAACGTCCATCTTCTAGGCTCGTCCAAGTTCCAAACAACCTCTAAACTTCGCCCACCTTTGTACCTTCCATTCGCAATGGTTGTCTGGGGAGTTGTCTCGGGCGCTACCGCACCAGTGCAAAGCTACGAGGGGTTGATTGCAGTCCGCTTCATCCTTGGCTTCTGCGAAGCACCTTTCTTTCCGGGCGCAGTGTTTTTGTGCTCTTCTTGGTACAAGCCGAATGAGCTTAGTCTAAGAGTGGCCTTGCTCTTCGGTGGTAGCATGCTGTCGGGGTCATTCGGCGGGCTAATGGCCATTGGCATTACGGAGGGAATGGTCGATGTCGCTGGAATATCATCCTGGAGATGGTTAGTATGCCCAAGTATTATGTGAGACAGAATTTGTGACAGTCCTGACGTGCTACCAGGTTATTCATCATTGAAGGGGCCTTGACAGTTGCCTTTGCCGTCGTCTGCGTTTTTACGCTTCCGAATTACCCACACAACACGCGGTAAACTCGACTGCATCTGCCATTCGACGTCTTCAATTACTAACTCGACGCTATAGGTGGCTCACTGAGAAAGAGAGCATCGTGGCCCAATACCGAATGATCTCTGACACGGGCGCAAGCTCATCTCATGACACCACCATGGGACAGGGCTTCAAACTTATGATCAAGGACGTCAAAGTGTGGATCATGATGCTTAACCACCTTCTCATCACGCTTTGTGCTTCTTTCACTAAGTACATCCCCCTCACGTCATTGTCGACTTGGGTCTAGCTTACACATACAGCTTCTTTCCCACTATTATGGCAACACTCGGCTTCGAGCGCAAGATTACTTATGCTCTTCTATCGGTCCCATACCTGAGCGGCTTCTGCATCGTCCTAGTAACTTGTTGGCACGCAGATAGGATGAAGGAACGTACATGGCACATTGTCATCAATCTGTCCATCTGCATAGTCGGGTTAGCCATCATGGGTGCAACTCTGGCTGTACCAGCCCGCATTGTTGCCAGTATTTGATGATCTCTGGTATTACCAGCGCCTCCAACATCAACCTGGCATGGATTGGGAGCTGTATTCCTTTTCCACCTCCCAAGCTCGCCGCTTCTATTGCCTCGATCAACATGGTTGGCAACCTTGGTAATGTCGTCGGGGGATATCTGTTCCCCGCCAGCCAGGCCAACAGGTATCCGATGGCAATAGGCGTGGAAGGGGGCTCCGCCATCTTGGCAATCTGCGGGGTTCTTTTCTACAGATGGTTTCTGAGAAAGCAAAATCTGAGGATTCAGGCCGGTGAGACGTCAGCCATTGTTCTGGTAGGAAGTTCGGATTTTAGATACATTTTGTAAGCGAATATGAGAGACGATGAGTTCTCCATCACCCTTGAAACTGTACGACACTGGACAAGGGGGGATTCTTGACAACTGCCGCTTTCGGTGGTGACGGAAGCAGATTGACGAATGGGGTTCTCGCGATGCTGGAGTGGAGAAGACCCATTCTCGGATACAGAAAGTATCCGCATCCGAAAGCGGTCAACTAGCTGAGTAATGGAACCGTATATCTCATGGGAACCCAAATTTTCTTTTCTCTCCCCCTCGATCTTTACAATTTAAGTGATGCCATCATACTGGGTTCCCTCCATTGGTCAATTCTACATCCGTTGACGAAATGGAAGCAGAGCCATCCACAGCGGCCAGGGGTGGTGGCAAAAAGCGAATCACAAATGTAAGCCGCTAGCTACGCTTGATTGGTTCGCATGCTAACCGTGGGAACAGGCCTGCCACAGGTGTCAGAGACGAAAGATTCGATGCGATGGAGAAATGCCCACTTGCACACCCTGCTCAAAGCAAAATGCACAATGTGACTATACCGAGCGAAGAAGACGTGGGCCAGGGAAAAGGTAAGACATAGACAGCCTCTTACATGCACATTCGATGAGCTAAGCAGCTGATAGCAAGCAACATATGCAAATGCTGGAAGAGCGGCTGAAAAGGCTCGAGTCGTCACTTGAAAAGCCAGTCCCTATTCGACCGTCACAGGAAAGAACGTCTAATTCTTCATCCCCTAACCTGGACGATTCCACCCAACCCCAACATGTACACCCTGCCATTGCCGAGGCGTCTTCTTCAGCTACCGATACACGACATTCTTCCCAAACACTCCAAGAAAATTTGGACGCACCGGCCGATCCTACAGAGTCCCGTGACATCCCCAACGACATGGATATCAGTAATCATGGCTTCAACATCCAACAGTCCAATCCACGCCTGCTGTCATTCCCCATAATACCCGGAACTCCATCAGATGTGAACTTATTCCGGGCCCAATTGGACACAAGCGGATTTCACAGACAAGTCTTCACACCTGTGCACTCTCAATCACTCCTCCAACATTTTGTTACGAGTGCTCTCGATAGCATCAACACCATTTACCCACTCTTCACTACGGAATCCCTCACGGAAATGTTTCACCAACAGTTTCGTGCCGGCCCAAGAAACTGCAACGATAATCCCCCGGCGTGGGCCATTATCAATGCCCTCATCGCGACAGGAGTCCAATGGAAAATGGAGCATGATGGGTGGGACAAGTTGATCCCAATAGCATGGACATTTTTCAAGAACGCCTTTTCCATATTTCCGGAGTTGCTGCTTAGGGGCAATGACATCGCATCCTGCCAAGCTATGCTCGCCATGGCTCTCTTCACGTCTGGGACGGCGGATTCTCGCATGACTTCAAGTTTGGCCACCTCACTCGCGCGTTTGGTACAAGCTATCGGTCTACATACCAGAGAGTGGTACGAGAAACTGGACCCAGTCACGGCTGAAGAACACCTGAGAGTATTTTGGATTACGTACATCCTCGACAGCGACCGATCGATGAAAGAAGGATTGCCTTCCACTTTTGGCTGTGGCGAAGTTGACTTGGATCTCCCTCCCGATAGCCCACATGATGGCCTGGGCGAGCATAATTTGCCTGGCACACAGGAGACAATCAACATCCTACGATACATGTCTGGGCTCGCCATTATCCAAACTCGCGTTTCAACTGTGATTTACTCAAAGCAAACTCTGAAGTTGGACAATTCACAACTACAGAGCGTGGTAGCCAAGCTCAATCACCAGCTTGAAATGTGGAAGGGCGACCTGCCTTTAGATATTCAACCAGCTTATGATGGATGCCTGAGGAGCTCACTGCTAGAACCTCCAGTCCTTATGTTGACTCTTGGCTACTACACTACCGCTGGGCGAATTAGCATGATAACGAATCGACGGAGGCAATCGGATAAGAATAGGGTCAGAGCCTTCGAGATCCCGGTCGCGTCTGCGCAGGCGACTCTCCAAGTCATACAGAAGATGCCTCCACCGCCATTCAGTCTCACCTGGTAAGTCTACTCCTTAGCTAGGCGCTTCCGTAACTGACAACCTGCACAGGCAGATTATGCATCACGCGGTTTATGCCCTCATCACTATCGTCATGTCAATTCTTCAGGACCCGTCTGATTCCCAGGTTCAGGTAGACCTGTCCCTGATTGCTGGCTTTGTAAGAGTTGTCGAAATCTTGATCACTGATCATCAATGCAACCTTGAGAATTTATTGCACGGGTGCAAGAAGTTTGAGGCTATGGCCCGAAAGGTTGCATCCTCGGGGGCAGATGCGACTTCAATGGTGAGCCAACCCTGTAAATCTGTGTTGCACGAGGTCCAAAACTAACTTGACGGGTCAACAGAATGTACATCAAAAGCTGTGCAACTCGACAGATGACATGCACATCGTTCACGGGCTGATGGGCAACATACCTACGCTCTGCGCTGAGGCAGAGAATGTCCTGGGTGAAGTTTTCGGGACAGATTGTGAATGGAATCAGGCTTACGGCCCATTTGTCCCCGAGAATCTGAAATCTGAACAGTTTAACTTTAGATTCGGATCCGCGTAACATAAATAGCGTCTAATCCTCATAAGCAATGACGCCGTCCCCGCAGAGGCTGTTTCATCTCCGCAGCAGAGTGGGCCGTGCTGATCCGTTGCTCGATCACTTAATCTGCGACGTGCGTCATTGGCTGAAACGTAAAAATAGCAACCTTTTTTTGTTGTTGACATCTTGACTTCTCCATCTTCCCTCTCCGTCGATCAAACATGGAGAAGCTGGCCCCGGAGATCATCTCGGCCGTCATCTCGTACCTGACCTTTGTCGAACCTGATGATTTCCTTGATGTTTTGAGTCCTCCGTGTCCTCCCCCGCTCGCCCAGTACGCCACCATATCTCGCCGGTGGCAATCTCACATCGAGCAAAAGACATTTCGAAGTCTTGTTCTGACGCCTCAGAGACTTGTCCAAGCAGAAACCGATGATTTTCTCACCCCAGTTCGGCTTTCTTATCTACGGGAATTGGAATTCAACTTTGTTTTCCCCCGCCACGATCTTGTCTCAACTCATGATGAGGATTGGGATGACCAAGCCGTGTTCCTCCGGACGGTGAAGCAGCTCTTCGGTTTTCTCCACCAGATGCCACCAGGAAAAGAGCCCTCAGTGAAGCTCGATCTATCAATTCCAGTGCCAAGAAAGTTTGGAGACTTCTCTGGCCATCCGCATGATTATAGGCCACCATTCGATGCAATCAAAGTTGCATGGGGAGAAATATGCGTCACCTATTTCGATTTCGCACCGGACTGGGAAGTCGATCTCCCAGAGCTGCCCATGATATCCGCCCTTAGTGTCACCGAGGATTCTCACAGCTTGGCGTTCGCACCACGGTCACTATGCCTCATGGCGAGCAAGATGACGCGGCTAAAAACTGCCGACTTTAGTCTTGGGGACACGGAGTGGCTGGATCTGGACTTGAGAATTCAGCAGAGAAATGGTAAGTTAGGGAGTAAGTGCACGATCTCGTTCTGAACTAAATAAACTTTGCAGGGCTGGCCAACACACTGGAGAAGCTACCAGGATCACTAACATCGCTGGATCTACGGTACGAGAGAGAGATGCCAAGAGACCATAGTTTCCAGCCTCCAAGCCTCATACCCTCTGGTTCCAAGGGCGATCCCCTCAGTCTAGCTCTCCACCAGTTCATGCAAAGAGACGGACTTGAAGATTTGACAGTAGCCGCCTGCATCGATTCTACCATTCTGTGGCCAGAGTCACAGAGCCTGAGTGAGCAGCCTCTCTTCCCAACTCTCAAAGTCTTGCTACTATCTCCTCACGGTATTTTGCCCTCGGGACAGTGGCTCGGCATAAAAACACCCCAGCGCGATCTTCCCTCTGATTCACCTCTCCATCACGACAACGATATCTCCGGCGAAAGCTTCTGCCGACAATTCCGGGACTATCCCGACTACGAACTTATGGACCGCTTTTTCCTTAATGCAGGACGATGTATGAGCCGAATGCCCAAGGCTGAAAGTATTGGTATCCTGTTCAACCAACCGCTCGAGGCCATGGCAAGCCTCGACTTTTACACAAACGTACCTGAAGGTCCATGTCTGATAATGGCTAAGAGAGCCGAGCACGAGCCCAGCGACGAAACTCTTGAGGCTTGGCGGGAGGCGGCGAGGGTGCATAAGAAGGAATTTTGGTTGAGATATGTAAAGGAAGCTCAAGCGGGCATGTACTATCCACTTGAGGACCAACCACTATCGCTAGAGACAGATATGATTTTACAGTAAAAAAGAATTGTGAATTTTTATTGACTGATACAATAGAGTCTTATTAACCATATGATAAGACCAAGGGGTAGATTAAGATAGTGTACCTAATAAAAGGTAATATAGCAGCTACATTAAGCGGGTGTAGACCAGGACCCCCTTGCATCCCCGCGTGGCCGAAATCAAGCCCTACGGCAAAGGTTGGGCTGATTTTACGAGGGCTATCCAAGCTGTCATGCTGTTGGGATGTGGCTTTGGTGATATTATCCAGTCAGCCCTAAAGACTTGCAGCGAATGGTTTAGTTTGCCGACGGGCCGATTCTACATCGCGGTGCGCCTTTGACCTGGACAGTCTAAACGGGTTTCCCTTTGGCTTCATCTTTATATGAATCGCGAACTCCTCGAGAGAATAATTTTCCAACAGAAGGCGGTCTCATTTTTGGACACAGTTCACAATTTGCGTGGATTTAGGGTGATCTTGGTTATCCCTGAAAGGTCAAAGACTTTTCGGAGTGTCGGATATCGGGAGAATTACAGCCCCGCCCGACTCTTGAACCCAAGGTTCACTACCGAAAGGTCGCATCCGGCAATCAAGTCGTCAAAGATGCCGTGTTCCGCGACGAGCAGGCAAGGAAACGCAACGTCATATGCCGCGAAATAGAAGCGGGCGGCGGTAAACGTACTTCCTTGCCCGCTATCTGTCGGAAATAGGAGCGTTATTGCATTAGATGGCTCGGAAAGCGGGCATCTTGATTGGCTCGGGTTTTATACGTCTCCATCCCCGCAATGTTTTTGCGAGCGCATGGATCACTCTCATGGACATTCTTAGTTTAAGATTATCCAAAGCCTCTATGGTTTTTCTAATACGTGGCCCGCGACACATGAGACTCCATAACTGCCGCCGCATAAGCGAGCCTCTCGATCCGAGCGGCGTCCTCGCATACCTCAAGTTTCCGCTCTACAAGGATCTAAACGACGTTAGCCCTCTGGGGCCTCCGTGTTGTGTAATGGAGCATAAGTGAGTCCGCAGCTGTTGCATTAATTTTAGCCTGACAGCATCAACTGCCGACGTAAGGCGTGGGATCCTAGTCACATTGACAGCAATAGGGCCGCTTTTGGTCCCGGCCTACGTAGCTTACACTTTAGATGTCATTTTTCGTACAAAATCAAGCGAGAATCTAAAGTACTGGTACATGACTTGAACGGAGGTGCAAAGTTTGACTCTGCTTCTGAGACACCAAACCAGCTACCAAACGAATTCCTCCTCCAGCATAATGTTGCCGCCCTGACTACAATGAGTTGCCTATCTCAGCCTAAAGCTACGGGGCCATCAGAGCAAGCCTCGACATATTCGCTCCCGGGGTTTCGGGGCATACGTCGCAAAGTTAGACTCGCTCATACGACTGTTTTGGGCTTAGGCTGCGAAAGCTAGAACACACAAATGCATAACCATCTTGCAGCCTAGATCCAGCATTGACCTCCAATACGGATGTCCGGAAGTTAGCTCGCATATGCTGCTCCCAGGAGCAAAGCAAGTTTGATACCAGAAAGTATAAATACAATGTCGAGCACCCCATGGCTCAATTGGCTACCTACAATTCTGAGCAAAACCAAGACTGCCTACATTCATACACCATAACTTGCTTTAACGTCACCGAGAGATAACTGCACCAAAAACATGTAAGTCGGCGGAGGTTTCTTAAAGTAGATTGCTTACTTACATTGCGAAAGTACCAACCCAAGTAGAGGCAGACCAGCGAAGAGGACTTGGAAGCATCATGAGTCCATTCACCTTCCGAGCTACGAACCACCCGACTACCCGGGCAAGGCTCGGCACTCCAGTGGCTTCGGGAGTCATAGAGGGCCTGATGGGCGAGCCAGGGCCAATCGAGATCAAGACAGTTGATGCCGACTGGGAGGCCGACTTGTCCGGATTGCTTAATCTGAATGACCCAAAGGCCGTACAAGCAGGTCTCAAAGAACGCCGTGAGCCGATCAAAATTTTCGCCCACGTTTTACGGCACCCTACTCAGGGCTTTTTTCTGGTCGATACGGGTGTATCACGGCGTTTTGTGTCTGACCCTAAAGCAGTGGGAGTTGGTTGGGTCTTGCGGAAATATGCTGGCATCGGTGACATGAAGGCGAATCAAAGTACAAAGGAAATCATCGACGCTGAGGGCACACCTCTCAGGGGGGTTTTCATGACGCATCTTCATCTTGATCACGTCTCAGGACTGCCAGATGTTCCGAAGGATGTGCCCATCTATGTTGGACCCAAAGAGGCAGAGTCGGGGTTGCTCGCGAACGTGGCCGTCCAAGGTACGAACGATCGCCTTCTTGCTGGACGGCCGCCGCTGCAAGAGTTCAACATACCTAAGGATGAGGACGAGAAGTTTGAAGGAGTCATCGACATCTTCGGTGACAGCACATTGTTCGCTATTCATAGCCCTGGTCACACGACAGGACACATTGCTCTTGTCGCTCGCACGCCAGCAGGTCCGGTGCTCATGACAGGCGATGTGTGCCACACCCGCTGGGGCTGGGAGAACGGTGTCGAGCCAGGAACCTTTCTGAAAGACCGGGATCCCAGCCGGACAAGCCTCTTTGCACTCAAGGCGTTGAGCGAGCGTCACCCGGATATGGAGGTCAAGCTGGGTCACCAAGATTGAGCCTAATTTTATGCCGATCGTATGGGAAGAGGGTGCCTGTGTGAAGAAAGGGATGAATAGAGAATATTTATAGATTGGAATCTTTGTTACGTTAATATCACATATAGTTAAAGTAAAACCAAATTAAACACTAACGTATATGATAAGCAGA
>JAADYS010002058.1:0-18703 GCA_012931995.1 Fusarium albosuccineum | reverse complement strand
GGGTTTGGGGGAGTGCGTGCTATTTATTCGCATCGGATGCCATCACCGTCGTCCCCAGCCATTCACAATTCAGATGGAGGAGACTGCCGCGGGGTTCCAGGGTTCAAACCAGCCAAGGCAGAGTCCACTGCAACCACGTCAGTCCGGGCTCTGACGCTACGGACGAGCCTCTGATAGGTCCAGGTAAGCTGTTTTCAAGAGCCCGGCGGCTCTGAAGCCCAAAAGCTTGTTGTACTGAGTGTTGTCCCAGGCTGGCATTGAGAGAGGCGGCAAAGAGGCCTCTACATGCGCCCACGAGTTCCTCGACTTGGCTCTATTAACACCACCCCTGTAATGCTTAATTCTTGACACATTCATGCCCAACTCGTCATTGTCTTTCTCGGCGGAAACTCTCCAGTTTCCCCGGCATGGATCGCCTATCGTTATTGCACCGCCTCATCTCAAACCTGTCTTGTCACAGCTCGTCTCCAATCACTTCACCTCTCTTCTCGCCACCCCTCCAGCCTCTTTTCGGTGTAACAGTGCATCGACACTCGAAAGCGCCCGCTCTGTCGCGTCACCAAATCATCAGCGAGATGCCCAATCGTCAGGCTCCGTGAAGACACTACCAGGCCATTGCATCTGGCCAAATCACGTCCGTCTCTCTGATTGGTGCGCCCCCCAATTCCAGTCCGACCGACTTGCACCCAAGGTGGTGTCGACAAGTCCCTGTGCACGCCGCTTCACGCCGCCACAAACTCTCGGCTGCGTCTTGCACGATTGCACAGTCTACAAAAACACCGAGAGCTCGGTTACAGGTTTCAAAGCCATCGTTTCGAAGTCTTGAGTCACTCAACCGGACCTGTTTCCGTCGAGCTCATAGGTTGGATAAGTGAAGCAAGGTTCCGGGGTACAGCAGTCACAACAACGGCCCGGCATGTTCCACCGTTATTCGACATCGTTGCAACGTCTGCGGGAACTGAGTCAATTCTAGGGTATAGAAAGGATACTGTTAAACGCCTCCGACAAGCCGGCTCAGATTGAGCATACCAAATTAGTCAATCTCTGATGCACCAACGTTCTTCCAACCATTACGGGCAAAACCCCCGAACCGTGCTTGTGCCAGTTGTCAACCTCGTCACCACGACACTCCCCCAAACCATCTATCTCATTCGTTCGCGGTGTAATCAAGAGTCGAGGGCCTGTTGTGCGGCAGCGATGGCACGAGCTTCGGACAATGATCGCGTCATGCTCTCTCGGACAGCGACGAAGCCTTGCATCAGAATGTACACTGGCCGGTCGTCAGCTCGGGTCGCAGTCACTTCAATGGGGTAACTTACTGATGGGAGCCAGGAACACAAATCCGATGGAGTAAAGTGTGACGGCTCCGTCCGAGCCAACCTCCCTCTCATCGAGCCAGAAAAATGCGTACCAATCAGTAACGAGATGGCCGAAGGCGGCCCATCCCAAGTATGCGGCTGCAGAGAGCATCAGACCAAGGACATGCATGCCGATTGCCTACAACATCATCGTCAGCAGTCACGCTTGCCACGGTCAGTCAAAACATACGTATGGGCGTCGAATGCTGTTCAGCCAGAGGATCTCGATCACCGTGATGGCAGAGCCAACCACGAACAGAGCCAGGATGAAAACGGCGCGGAAACCTCCTTCTCCAAAGATGTCGGCGACTGCATCACCGTTAGTGTTTACCACACAATGTGGACAAAGGCACTTACATGGCGGCTCTGGAGCGGCATATGTGGCACCAGCCCAGATGGAAGTGCCGTTGGGTGGGTTTGTGGGCTCGGGTGGCTGAGGTTCACCAGCGCCGTCATCGTTGTCGTGCTGTCGAGTGATGAAGAAGTAGATGACGGTGTTCATGAAGGAGAAGACAACAGACAAGGTATAGAACATGGTGAAGTAGAACTGCTTCCGCAGGTTGGCCATGTTCCTTGGGAGCGACATCATCCTGATGATCCAACCCTCGAAGCCTTCTGCGATCTCCTGGTGGTGAGGGTAGTACAGGTGGGTGAATGTCCACGACTGTGATGATAGGGTTAGCCTGAAGGCAAGGAGTCGGGAACAAGACTTACAAAGGCAGTGAGATGGTACAAGAATACAAACAAGAAGCTGATATTGCCAAAGTCGAACACAATTCGCCACTTGGAGAATTTACTGGGCTCATTGAGCTCAAAGTTGAGGATCAAGATTCCCATGGCGATGAGGAAAGCCATGATGAAGCCTCGAATGATGACAAGTACGTTCTGGGGGATGAACCGCCATGGGGAGTGGCATGCTCGAAGGAAAGCAGGCTGTCAAGAACATCGTGTCAGCGAAACAGGAAGAGCGTGTGCGTCACGGTCAACACTCACATGGTCCTGCATCATGTTGGGGCCTGGCAGCCCGTCGGCGCCCTGAAGAAGAGGAGCTGAGTCCATCGTGAGAGCTCAGCGAGTGAAGGCGGGATGTAGCTGATTGATGCGGGTAGTGATGTGGATCAAAGATGACAGTGTATCAAGATGCTGGAGCGAGGAGAATGATGGAACCAAGATAGGTAGAGAGCGAAGCGTCGGAGGGGAGATGACGGACGACAAAAGAGGCGAGACGATGGATGTTGAAGAAGAAGAAAACAAGAGAGTCGGGGCAGTGGTAAAGAAGCTTTGGTTCAGGTTTGTAGGAGGAAGGTGCCGCGAAGCCCTTAGGGGGAAGGAGTAACACCTGCAGGCTCGAGGGGACTCCCACCCTCATGAGGAAGGAAGCAGTCGCGGCAGGTATCGCGATGAATCGTTCAACCTTGGCCCAGGTTGCAGTCTCGTCAGGTAGGTCATATGGTTTGTAAAATGTGTTGCATTATCTCTCAACTCCATAAAATCAGTTGAATCATCGCCATATCGTCGCTATCGTACACGCGCTTCAAAAGTTCGTCCATTAACCATCAAGCCTACTCCTTGTTGTTGATGCTGGCATGTCCTTCCCGCTCCATGCCCTGGCAGCCGGTGACCTTGCCTGCCACTTCCTCCAGCTTTCCGTAGCCGTGCTGATGGTTGGGGTCCTGCTGTTCTCGAAGCTCACCAGCCTTCTTCAGGGCGGCCATGCCTGCTGCCTTGTCTTGTTCGCCCGATGCCTTCCACGCGTGGGAGCCAGTGATGACGCCGACAGTCGCCTGAGGGAGGAGGTCAGCAAGAGGGCGTGGAAAGAAGTGGAGGAGTCGAGGTGCTTACCTCTGCAGCGCCCTTGGCATATTGGTAGTGGCTGCCAATGAGGCCGGGCTGAGAGCCCTGGGGCTGCTGCTGCTGGTTGTTGTTGTTGTCGGCCATGTTGAATTTGAGGATGTGTAAGTGATTTGGGAGATGAAGCTGAAAGAGCTGTGGTTTGTATTGGTACAAAGTCAGGTAAACAGAACAGAATCTTGAAGTAACCCTCGATCACCAGACCGTCTCTTTTAAATACCAAGCCTCTCACTCGCCGATTGCGCCGATGACATCGATCCCATCGGCTTCTCGTGGTCATGACATCACCTCTCATGCTTCCTTCCCGGCATCTTGATCCCCGCGTTAGCACACCCACAGCGCGGAAGGTCCCTGGAAAGGTGGGGCTAGACGGCCCCTCCATTTCTTGCGTCTCTGCCATGCCATGGCATGAGATGTAGCAACGCATCAACAAAAGGACACATCGAGCCAGAAAAATATGCACTCTAGCTTCTAGATGCATCGCCAGAAGAGTCATCCTGTCCCTTCAACGTTCTCCAAGATGACACCTCATCGCTTGGATCACAGATAAGAGAAGGGTCTTCGGTTCCATCCCGGCTGCCCACCGGACCCTCCATTCCGCTGCCACCAGCCACAGCACAAGCCTCAAACGCCCCAACTTCCGCTCCATCGTGGCCCGTGCTCCTCGAGCTCCCACGAGCCACATGTCCATTTCGCTCCCGGCGCAGTTGTCAAGAAGCTACATCGCGGAGTTGTAAAGCACCCATCCCTCCCTCACCCATTGCTTTCGCCCAATCGCTTCCCAACCGTCGCCATGCTCTCCAGTCTCGGAAACCCGCGGCAAGCTGCTGCGCAGCTCATGAACTTTGCCTTGATCCTGTCCACAGCGTTCATGGTATGTCTCTGACCTGCTATGATGGTCTCAAGCGCGTACTAACGCATCGCAGATGTGGAAGGGTCTCTCTGTCGTCACCGACTCGCCGTCACCGATCGTCGTCGTCCTCTCTGGCTCTATGGAACCTGCATTCCAGCGCGGAGACTTGTTGTTCTTATGGAATCGAAACCTGCTCCGCGAGACCGATGTGGGAGAGGTGGTGGTCTACAACGTCAAGGACAAGGACATCCCCATTGTGCACCGAGTAGTGCGCAAGTTTGGCATTGGGTACGAATCAAGTTTCCGAACATTGTTATATGCAACAACTGACTGAATCACAGCGAGACCACAAAGCTCCTCACCAAGGGAGACAACAACCTTTCGGACGACACAGAACTGTACGCCCGGGGGCAGGACTATCTCGTGCGCAAAGACATTATCGGCAGTGTTGTCGGATACATACCGTTTGTTGGATACGTGACAATTATGTTGTCGGAGCACCCGTGGCTCAAGACGGTGATGCTGGGAATTATGGGTCTCTTGGTGGTTCTACAGCGAGAATAGACGGGGATGGGGATCGTATATGAGTAAAAGAGGTCATCATCGACGACGGAGTCATCTCTTCGGGACTTGAGAAACTACAATTCATTTGATACCCACTCAGCTGGCATTTGCACAGGGGCATATACCGGTGACTTCCTGAAGGGGCATACTGGACAGGTATGCGTGGTGTGTTGTTAGGAGCAGGCTGTGCTGCCAAGTCGTCACAGACAATGCGACCAGCGTTGATTAGCATGCGTGGTCATCTCTTGGCGGCCACTTCATCTAATCCCAGCAGCAATCACAGCGCAGCCGTGGAGATAAGGTACCCAACTGCGCCGGCGTTGGCTGAGGCTAGACGAGACGATCTCGTATTAAAGATGAGATGTTACAACAACTCACTAGACACGCATTCATTCGAGATCACGAGCAGCGCGGTCTGAATCGTCTCCAGGAATGCCACAGCCCTATAGGGGGTGATCCGCCCAGACTCGGCGATTTCCTTTCGCATCCCCTGGTCCAAAATTAGGCTTCGCCGATCGTTGCCCAATCGGGTCGACATTTGAAGCGACGGGAACAGCCCATGTGATGTTCGGCGGCCGACAGAGGGAAAAAAAATTAAGAAAAATCAGATTGTCAATGCCTTAAGCGTCTCTTGTTGGTCTTTATCTGCGACTTGGGCTGTTGTACGATGTTGTTGGTTGAGCTGAGTCGGGAGCGTTTCAAGTCGAGATCCTTTTGAATGAAGGGTGTTGAACAACCAACAACCACTCTCGCAAACCACGTCTTGAGCATCACTGGCGAAACTCCTCCAAGGGACTAGAAACTCGCTTCAACTCGCTCGACTCGAAAATCCAACCTCTCACGCCTCAACCGTCCCATTCCCGGAGCCGAAAAAGCCCCTAGATCACGCTCCAAAGGATCGAAGCACCTCCGTCTGAGGCGCCATCGCGTACGTCCGACCAATCAGACGCGACGACTAACAACGCTCCGCCATCTAAAACGGCAAGGGGCAGGGGGTTTTTCGCAGGGGCCCTCTCAAGTTCCAATATCGCGACGTTTGCCTGCCTGGGGGTGGGAGAGGCTAAGCAGCAATAATAAATCCTTTCCTCCCACTACCCGCTGTCGTGACATTTCTCCTTCTGGTTTTTCCTATCTTTTTGCGAGGGAGTGTCTTTCGTTCTGGTCCTTCGCTTCTAGTCATTCGTTATCTATTTATCGCTGTGCGTGTGTTGCTTTATACTACCACCTCCAACCGAATATCACCAATCAGTCCACGAAACACCTTACTTTCTCCTACCAAATACCGTTCAAGAGGGTGCGACTCTATCGACAAATCGCCATGGCGCCCGAATCTTCAACTCAAACGGATGACATCCGCGCTACACCTCCGACTCCGCCTCTGGCCGTTCCTCCTCCCACGCAGCCATCCACCAGCACCCAGACTGAGACTCAGGGTCAGCAGCAATTTCAGCAGCCGCCGCAGGGCTTCCAGCAGTACCCTCAGTCCTATGGTCAACCCTTTGCGCCTTACCAGCAACAACCTGCTCAACAATGGCCGCCTCAGATCCCCGAGCGAAAGGCGTGGATGATCACTAAGCTGGCCCTCCACGGCGCCGACATCGTTACTTGTATCGTCGGTCTCGGCCTTACCTTTTCTCTCATCAAATCTGGTGTTCTTGGCCTGGTAGCTCTTGGAGCATGCCCGCTGGTATGACTTCACTTCACGTCCCTCCCTCGGTGTCTTATACTGACTTGAACAGCTCTTCCTGGCCCTCATCTGGGACGTTGCCGAGTTCATCACACGCTTCGTCCGCAAGTGGCAGTCCGGCATCCACCCCGGCGCCCACGTCGGCCTTTCACTCTTCATCTGGCTCGGCGCCGCCATCGTCGGCGGTCTCGAGCTCACCTTTGCAGCCGTAGCAGATGCCGACGACTTCGAAAGCGGCTACTCGTATGACAGCGACTGCTACAGCAGCAGATACGACAGCTCCTACGGCACCACGACTTCCAGCTGCAGAAACGAAGACAGCAACAGCAGCAAGCACGGGATCTGGACCGCCCTGGCCGTGTTTACCTCGTTTGTCTGGCTGTGGCACTTTATCCTGTTTGTCGGCGCATGTATCGACACACACAAGAGGAATGCCATCCTGAAGCGCCCCGTTGCCATGGTCTTCAACGGCCCTCCTTACTGGGGACCTGGTGCCCAGGGCTTCCAGCAGATGCCTCAGTACTACGGACCACCTGGACAGATGCCGGCACAGAATATCCCGATGCAGAACCAGCCTCAGTCACAGGGAAATGGCAAGGAGGTAGCGACAATGCAGCCTGTGGCGGAACGTTACGCTTGAAGGGAAGGAGTAATTAATGGCAAAGGTCGTAATGGTAGCAATTAAGGACAGACACTTGTACCGTTACGTTGACATAGATATCCTGAATACTCAAGATACCCCAGAGGCGTTGTTTGATGCAGTTGCGTAGTACTTGGTACGCCTCAAACACAAGACATCAAGGCTTGTATAGCAAACCCCATGTCAGGAAGGGGGATATTTTGCAATGTCGTGTGTGAAGCTTTTTGGCAGCTCAAGGTTGGTGAGGCTCACTAGCCCAACTCCAGTCTGAAGCTGTTTGCATCCAAAAAGAATTCCGGTGATTAAACAACACAAACATATACAACCCTTAATGTCGCGATATACACCAAATTCTTCCCTGCTCTAAACTAATAGGTATCTTGAGTTGTTGTTAAGTATTGTATAGGTCAAAAAAGTTACTGACGACTGAAGCACAACCATACCCTAGACAACCTCACGATGCAGGGATTACCAGACCCGCCGCAACGGGTAACAGAGTCAATTCCAACACAACCCTTTGTCTTTTACTCCTTCCAAAACAAGACGCCAACTCTAGCGTTGCCAATGTGTTGCTAAGCGAGGTACATACTTTGTAGGCTCGCGTTGCTGTTCTCAACACCAACACCAGGCAAAAAAGTTCACAACACCAAAAGGTATTCATCACGATGTACCCAGGACTCGAACCTGGAGCCTTTGCCACCGGAAAGCAACGCGCTGCCATTGCGCCAGCACACCCGATTAGGAAGGTGCGATCTTGTTCCAGCATGTCAAGTTGACGTGGTGATGTGGTGGTTGAGGTTGGTGGTTTAGGCGGTTTCTCAACGACGCCTGCTTCCCGCGATTGGGGAAGGTTCCCGATGGGGCTACGGCATTTTTTACACGTCTAAGCTTGTTTACTAATAGCCGCCGGGTCTCTGGGACGTGTTGCTGCAAGGTGTTGGTTCCTGATTTGATGAAGCCAACTCAGCTCTGAGGTGTGTGGTCCACCTTTCCAGCATTGTCCTAGCAACTTGAAGCCATGGCAGGACTACCGGTGAGTCACAATAGACTTTACTCCTTGCCCAGGCATCTTTACTTACACCCTGTGTGATGACAAGGCCGCAGGGGTACGAAACTACCCGCGCCCTATTAGGCTTACACCTCACCATGAACGATACCCGCAGGGGGTGAGAAGACAAAACGAACAGCTCTAAATGTGGTTGTATTAATAACATGAGATTAATCCGCGGTTCAATTCTAGAGTCAAGATGTCCGCCATTAAGACTCAGGCTGAATTGTCTCGGTCTCATTGTGAAGGTGCCGCCACCATGCTTTAGACATGACTGTTCATGGATCCATCTCGGCCTCACCTCAAGACCAAAACTTACAAGTGTTCATATGGCCATGAGGCTGAAGAAGAAAAGTGGCCCAAGCTTATTGTTAAACCTGCTCACAATGTTCCGCGTCATCAAGAACAATGTTCATGAGTTGTTGGCCTTGCACTACTGGCGTGTTGACCGCGACCCAGGCGACCAGAAGATTATGGGCAGATGGGCGCTGGCAAAAGAGAGCACACTTCAACACGAACAGACATCACAGCAGCACACCTCAAATGGAATCACGGTCGTAGATTTTATCTATCCTCTAGACCCAGAGATAGGAAACATCAAGAAAATGAAAGACCATCAATGAGAACATGAACTTTTTAGAACCCATTCGACGTGTGTCGTCGCATACCATCAATAACATTAGCGGCATTAATACTCTGCAGGGCGCCGCCCTGCCTAGTTTCTTGATCCTCCAAAAAAATTCCATCGCTTGGCTTTTCGACCAGCTGGAAGTTGGGGTATCATCTCCAAAGCAAGTCCCAGTTCCCTCGCGGGATGGGCTCTACGCTGAGCACGCTTATGAAAGAAGGTTCGCTGAACCATAAAAGAAATCAAGCTAGGAAATAGTAGTGAAAGAATGTGTCAATGTCGAGGCCAGGGATAGCGGTGCCCGTAGGGGCTATGCCGTCCTCGCACGTTTTTGGGTAGGTGTGGTGTTGTAGAAAGCTTTGCTCTCGCATCATATGCGGAGAAAGTTCACATCAGAGATGCTCCTGTGCCTCTTGTGGCCATTGCCCGCCTCGCCCGATGCCTTGCGCTTGGTAGACATGGATTCGAGGGGGCTTCGTGCGAGATCGCTCAGTTGCTTCTTATGTCGACGGACTGGCGTCAGGGGCACGGTGGCAGTATCGAAGCGGTCTGACTTGAGACCCTTCAGGGCAGTAAGATTGTAGGGCCCGCTGAAAGCGAGCGAGTCTTGGGTGGCTTGGTTGCTCAGGATAAGTTGCTGGTTGATCTGGTTGCGGCGGAAAGCTCCCACAGTTTCCGAATTGAGATGAGAGAGGACATCCTTCTCGCTTCCGGCAGTGCTGGGTCGGGCTGGGGTCGAGGCTGGATCCCAGTTGTTGGCGTCTTCCTCATCGTCTGAGGAATCGTTTTCCTCCCATTCGATAAAATCATTTAGGTTCAGATTCATTTCCGCATCGTCATCCTCCTCCTGCAGACTAGGCGCGGTTGAGCTTTCATCAGCCGTGTTGGCTTCAGATTGGAAAGGAAAGAAGGCTTCAGTAGGGCCCATCATTTGGCTGCTGTTGATCAAGTCGCCAAATGTGTTGGTAGAGAACATGGCACTGATCATAAGGTTGGCAGAGTTGCTCAGAATGGGAGACGTCTGATCGTCCATGGGCCAAGGGATGTTGAACTGCTCCGGCGACAGGTCAAGCTGTCGGCGACGATGAGGAGTAAAGATCATCATCTTTCGTGTCAGGGGGTTCAAGACGGCAATGGGCTTCTTGTCAGAGCGGTCCAGGTTATAACGGCCGACACGGGGCTGGCCACGCTCAGCCTTGACTGGGCTGTCGGCATCAGAATCAGAGATGTCACTCAGGGGATTAGAAGGACGACGAGTCTTTCTTCGCACTGGAGGCTCTGGCTCGTCCTCTTCGGTAGTGTCACCATCAGCTGGAGGAGACATGTTAGCACCAAGAAAACAACACGCCCCGCGTAGTGGCAGGACTCACTCTCATAACCGTCCAACTCCTGCAGCTCTTCAAAAGTGGGCACAGGAGTAGACGCAGCAGTGGCCGGTAGCGAGGCCGCTGGCGTGGCAAGAGGCGTGTCATCATCAGACAGCTGGCGGATGATCTCCTCGGCATCCGAGTCGACCTCGCCATACTGGTTATAGCCGTAGTCCCAGAAAGATCCCGAGCCAGACGACTCATCGGGATCATTCTCGATCTCCCGGCGGAAGGCAGGATCTAGGTTGGTCTGGGAGACAAAGATGTCCGGAAACAAGTCGGCATGATCATCCTCGGTATCAGTAGAGTCAGAGTCACTGGAGGGCACGTCAAAGTGAACGTGGCGCTCTACAGGAGTATCTGAGCCGAAAAACATGGCATCTTGGTAGAAGTCGGACGGGTTCTCCTCCACGTCCGAGACGATGCCGCCCCAGCTTCCAGTCTCGTCCTCATCCACATCGGCATCCAAGCTTTCTTGCTGATCATCTTCATCGTCTTCGTCGTCGTCATTGTCGTCTTCGTTTTCCTCTTCATCGAGGATGGTTCGCGGCCGAGGAGCTGGCTGTGGGGTTGGAATGTGTGTTTCTTCCAAAATATTCTCCTCCTCGGCCGCAGCGACATCGTCCTCATCGTCGTCAGAGGAGTCGCTGATGTCTTCTACCGCAGAGTATCCTCCCTCGTCGGAGAGGTCCAACGAGGAAGACGAAGGTGTATCGGAAACCCGGCGCCGGCGGTTGGCGGTCTTGATCTTGACCGGGGTCTTTAGCTTGCGGTTCATGTTGCGTGACATTGTATCGCCTGTAGAAATATGAATTGGGAACGCGCAAGTGGATGCGATTTCAAGTTGATCGCTCTATTTTGGCGAATCTTGAATTGTTGAGTATAGCGAGCTATGGGATTCTCGCTTAGAATGGGCTTTTGCCGAGTACGAGCGGCAAACTCAATTCGATATGGGGACTCGGCGGGATATGCAGCGCTGCAAAATAAAGCTGTACAAACACAAGCCTTCAAATGTTGTTCTTTGTTGCCGAGTAACGGGTGATTTCGAAATGTGTCGTTAAAATATGGGTGTAGGAAAGGTAAGAGGAGAGAAGAGGAGAGGGAGAGTATCTCGTCGCGGTGGTGTCCAAAAGCCCTTCACAATCGGGCAAGTCGCAGAATCGTTGGTTTCAGAGACAGACTCTCGGTAGAGCGAGAGCTCTTGAGCGGGAAAGCCTGTGGAAAACTAGGTCGAGCGGGAATTGACTGGTAACTCGGTGAACTGCTGGACTGCGGACCACGACAGGGAAAGCAGCCATGGCCCGCAGTGGGCGTTTACAGCTCAGCGACGGCCGACGGCATGGTGACTCGACTTAGTTTCGGTAGGGGATGTTCTCTGGAAGATGCTGGATAATGGCGACTTCGTTGTCTGGAGGGGTTGTGGATTGGGTTGGTGATGATGGGAAGGGGAAGCCAGAGGCAGGAGGAGGACGAGAGAAATGTCCCAAACTTTTTCCACCTGCAAGTGGGGTCTGTCCTGATTGGGCAAGGCGCGCATCTGCCGGGGGGGAGGGTGCAGGTAGCGGGTCTAGCCGCTTCGGGATGGCTGGCAATGGCTGGCACCCGTCACCGCTTTTTGGAGCCTCAGGTCGAGATGGCTTATTTTGCCTGTGAGGCCCAACCACGGGCGAGTCTTGACGACGGGAGGAGTCGCCAGCCGCTGATCGTGTTTCACTCGCTACAATGCAGGGCGACGATTCCGCTCCAGATGCAGAACAGAGCACGCGGTTGAGTCGCCTAAGCGTTGGGGGTTAGGGCATGACAAGGGCACCTACATCCTGACAGAGAATCGCACACTCGGAGCCATATCCCCCATGCGCCCTGGTCCGTGAGGCGGACAGACGAACAATTAGGGGACCAGTTAAACTCCGGGGCATGGGCACGACCAGGAGGATAAATCAGGCAGACCGGGGACAGGGACACATGCACGGCACAAGACAGACGGGCCGCACTGCCAGCCAAGGGAGATGAAGAGCCAGACGCCCGCACCTCAAGCAGGGAGAAAGGAGAAGTCGCACAGGCTGAGGTGGCTTTACATGAAGTGGCTTCATGTTTCCGTGTAAGTTAAGGAGGTTGCATCTCACCAGCAGAAACGACGGGCCAAGTATCCTCCAGCGGTTCCCTGTGCGCCATGTACGTGCGATTGGAGCACGTCCGATGCGCCGGTACTTTGACGGGGTGGGCTCCAGGTTTTTTTTTTGCCATATCCACCGGTGATAATGGATCTCTCTCGCCTTGCCGCGCCATTGAGTCCTCTGCTCAGGCACTGCGAGCCGGGATAGCCAGGCCAAAAGACCAGCCAGAAAGACCCCTCATTCTCTCCCTCCAACCAAGCATTCTTCCTGAGGGTCAAAGGGCTCCGCAGTGACGGCAACTCCACTGGCAGACAGGGGGTGTATGTCTCTCATCGGCCCCCTCCTACGTATGTACGGGGCACTAGATGGGGACCGCCGACGAGGCGACCCTGTCAATGGTCAGGGCCGTCGTTTGAAGCACTTGCCCCTCCGGACTTGAGAGTTCCAGGAAGGACCTAGGAACGACTGGAGCTTTCATCAGACGAGGGGATCCAGAAGAGCTAAAGAACGAGAGCTGCAAAGCAGCAAGCGAAAACGGAGGGGGATCCAGATGGACCCAGAAACTGGATCCCGAAAACGACGCCTCGGTTGAAGAAACCTCTTGAGCTTCCACGACCCATGTTGCCACGGACACTGGTGGGGTTTCTGTCGACTGTTGTCGTCTTTTAACCCGTAGCCGGACTTGTTGACGAAGCAACTAATTGCCAGAGTCCACAGCAGCAGGTCTGGACGCCTCACCAGCGTAGGGCCGAAGCAGAAGAAAAAAAGAACCAGTGAGGCAAGACGAATACGCTAATTGAATCGAGAGGTTACATCCCCGTCATGCATCTGCCTGGTCTCCAAGGTGTTACGTAGAGCTTCGGGCAAGATTGGCCGAATAGACAGGCTAGAACTCGAGGTTTTGACTCAGTCTGGCCCCTCTTGAGTCGTTTCATCGGACCTGGCCAGCGCCTATTGACCACCCAGCGTCTAGATATTGTTCCCACAGCTCGGGCTCCGAGTTGAGCACTGATGCGGTCAAAACGCAGGTGCCTATTATTGGGCTTGAATCAATGATGGCCTCTGCGCAGCTCAATCGCTAGAATCTCCGCGCATGGCCTCTGCATGTCCCAGTCTCCTCCATCGTGAGGTCTGTTCTCCCAAGCCCCTCACTCCCCCTCCCTCGTCGACGGATCCAACAGGCACTGCCGTCATCCAAGTCTCTAGCGCGAGATTTTAGAGTCAGAAACTTCGTCGTAGCGCAGCTTGTCAGGTGGGTTGGTGGCCATTGCCATTGTCCAGTCGACGGCAAGCCCCTCTTCTGATGGATCGTCACCTCGAGATTTTTTTCCCCCTTCGCTGCTCTGGTCTGCCAATGGTTGCCTCGGCATTACTGTTTACGACAAAGAGGCAGACGACAGGCCGACTATCCCCTCCTTTCCACTCGTGTCGCTGCGAACGGCGCACCACCACATGCTGGAAGTAGACATGATGGTGAACCTTCTGCAATATGAACACATCCAGATGCGCTGCTGTGACTCTTCCTCAGCCTCTGAGTCAAATGAGGATCATCTCCCCAGGAATCAGCTGCTCTTGCCGGAGACTATTGGCTACATTGTTCCGCTGTCACACACCCCTTGCTGACAACTGCATCTGGATGACTCTTGTCGTCTTCCACGCTGCCACAAATCCCCGGCAGCCACGGAGCTTGCAATCTCAACTCCATGTCGTGGCTTCTGACACGTGAGGTGCCGGCTCTACTTCCCTGTCCCAGCGCGTCCCCAAAGCTTCCATGGCTGAAAGTCGAAAGTCTGAAGGGGAAAATGCCGTAAAAATGGAGCTTGAGCAGAGCTTGAAATGTGCTTTCAGTGACATGCTCTCATGTCGGAACCTGTGGCTGCATCTATCCGTTGAAACCTTACGATGCACCACTCCAGTGACACGACTGAGTCAACGAATTGGATCCTGGTCCCCTGAGCCCTGAGCCTTCAGAAACTGAGGCCTGAGGAAGCATCATCTCCGCATCCAACTTTTTTTTTTCTCGGCGCGGCTGCGAGCGGGATTGAGATGCAACCGTGCACATACGCGCGCGTCAAATCCATCGCGTCTAATTCCGGGTTATCTTATCTAATCTTATCGCATGCGGTTCCTGGTTGCCCTGCCAGCGAGCCTAATCTTTTAACGTCGCTATGGAGCTGAGGTAAACACCTGCAGTGCACCCGCAGCATCGTTAGTGAGCAACGTCAACGATCCATCCATGACCCCAGCCTGACCCATCTCAGCTCCATATTCCATATCAAGGCCCTATCTGCACATTCACATTTGCTTTTGTTGTTCAAGAGGTATCAGACGGATAGCATCATGGACGCCTCACGAAAGGCATCGCACAACCTCTTTGAAGTCTACCTGCGGCTGCGCCCGCCGCCTTCACACGCGAGCAGCACCACGGAGCGCATTCTCGACGTCGAGGCACCAGAGGAAGGCTCGCATCCCAAGCATATCACCCTGAACCCGCCGACAGACCGGCGTCGGGCCATCGAGAAGTTTGCCTTTACTCAAGTGTTCGAGGAAGATGCGACCCAGCTCGATGTCTTCCACTGCACCGAGATTGTGTCGTTTGTTGAGGGCGTGCTGGCACCTCAGGGAGGCGAGGGAACCGATGCTGTTGTTGCGACCTTAGGCGTTACCGGTTCAGGAAAGGTAATTGTTTTGGCTCCAACGTGATAGGATATTCAGCTAACCGGCAGACTCATACAATCTTGGGTAACCGTTCGCAAAGAGGATTAACCCAGCTTGCGATGGATGTGCTGTTCCGATCCATTGGCGAGAACATGCTCGACTCCCACTCCGCCTACGCCGTTCAAGACTCTCTCCAAGCTTGCGACGCGTCCGAGTCTGCCTTGACCATGGCCACCCACTTCATCGACCCTCCCTATGCCGAATCTGTGGCATCGCGCGCCGGCACACCCATGCTTGTACGAACCCAGAACTCGATCCTTTCCTTTGTCAAGTCCCCCGGCTCTGGACGCCAGGTTTCAAGGCTTCTTGGGAACATCCCCGGCGCGTTTCCCTGTGAACCCGTGCCGTCAAGTCCGAAAAGTGTACGACTTGTCAGTGAGGCTGATGAAACGTTGCGTCAAAGGGAGCGCTAGGATCGCTCCGTTGAAAGCGGGAGACAGCCACTTGGCAGTCTCAAAGCTTCATTGAGTGCGGTGAACTGTCCTGCCACACCCAAGCGGGATAGGGCGAGACACTTCATGTCTCTCACTGCTGCCAGCCGTGTCAAGAATGTTGCTAAACAAGATCTCAAGGGCGACCACAGCTTCATGTCTCCTCCCTCTCGACGAAACGTAACCCGCGCATCGGCACTCCCTCAGTCTCCTGATGTTAGCGGAATCAACGTCTCATGCGATCCGGCAGCCGAGTATGTCGTTGTCATCTCCATGTATGAGGTGCACAATGATCGCATCTACGATCTTCTCACACCGCCATCCAAGGGTGGTGCCACCAAAGACCTTCGACGCCGCCCTCTACTTTTCAAGTCCACCGAGCTATCACCAGACCGCAAGGTTGTTGCCGGTCTGCGAAAGATCATCTGCACCAGCTACAGTGAGGCCTTGACGGTTGTTGAGGCTGGTTTGCAGGAGCGACGGGTCACAGGCACAGGAAGCAACAGCGTTTCGAGCCGAAGTCATGGATTTTTCTGCTTTGAGGTCAAGAAAAGGACCCGCAGCAGGAGACCCGGTCCATGGGAGGGGAACAGGCTCACGATTGTGGACCTCGCAGGAAGCGAGAGGGCACGTGAAGCCAAAACCGCGGGTGCAACCCTTGCAGAGGCTGGCAAAATTAATGAGAGCTTGATGTACTTGGGTCAATGCCTCCAGACACAAAGCGAGGCTGCAAGCTCAGGCAAGGTAAGTTGCCCATGATGAGTGAGGTATGCAATTGGCTAACGTGGATGTCACAGCCCAACATTGTTCCTTTCAGACAGTGCAAGCTCACTGAACTTCTCTTCTCCAACTCATTCCCTTCTTCTTCTACCACCCCCCACGCTCATGCTCCTCGACGAAATCCTCAACGAGGTGTCATGATCGTTACTGCCGACCCTCGAGGCGACTTTAATGCCACGTCTCAGATCCTACGATACAGCGCCCTTGCCCGTGAGGTTACGGTGCCACGCATCCCATCTGTCACAGCCACGATCCTCGCTCAACCCCGTTCCACGTCTAATACCCGCTCGCCCAGCCCAGTGCACCGTACACGGCCCTTCATGCCTCCAGGATCGGGGTCGTTTAGAAACTATACCCCACCTATGAGCTCCGACGAGCGTGCCACTATGGAGGTCGCTGCGCTGGAGATCGCCCGACTTAGTGAGGAGGCCGATCACCTACGCGAGGAGGCTGACCGCCAGAACGAGGCCCGAGTGGCAGCTGAGGCTCACCTTTTCAGCATGGAAGAGCGCATGCTCGACCTGGAAGCGGCAATTCGTGAAGACTGCGCCGCCGAGTTCGAGCAGCGCCTCGCCCTCGAAATGGCCCGCTGGAAAGCGTCCATGGCCCTGGAGCAGGAGCGCAGCGAGGAACATTGGGACCGTAAGGTTGAAATCCTCGAGCGAGGTCTTGTGGATGAGAATGAATATGACAAGGAGAATGTGCTCATTGAGGATTTGGAAGAGGAGGTAGAGAGGCTCCGCCGTGAGAACGGTATCTTGAAGAGGGAGCTCGCGTCGCGCAGCCCCAGCAAGCGAAAGCCTCTCGAGGAGCGCGAGGACTTTGCACCCGCGGCCAAGGTGTCCAGGGGCGACGGTGTATCCAATCTGGGTCGGAAACTGGAGCGCATGCGTGTTAGTGGCGACAAGGCACGACCAGTGGCCGTTAGCAGCGGAAGTCCCAAGAAGATGCGAAAGCTAGGAACCAAGCGGTGGGAGGATCAGGATGAGCTCGAGTAGAGCTTCTAGCTTGGACGGTCTTCTGTTGTAGCGGGCATTTTGCGCTTCTGTGGTTTCTTAGATGGTTCTCATAGACTTCTGGTATGGACGGCGGTTGGTTGACGGCTTGGAGTATACCCATTCGTATAATGTTTGGTCGTGTCTGTTTGGACTGCTTGTAATTCATTGTTCTTGATCTCTCGAAGAGTTGTGTTGTATGTTCTTATGCCATGAGCGATACGTTCTCGAGCGGATCTTTCGTGATCCAGTGTCACCATTCATGACCCATATAGGCACCTATCCATACAAGATTTGCCTAGGCTGTGGCCACCCTCGTATGAAAATGAAGAGATTGCCATCAGTATGTTAATTGCATCGTGATCCAGGCTTGGCATGGACAACAAAGAAGGCAGCCAAGTTTCCCCACTGCACTGCAATTGACGGAGGGAAGGAAGGCCCAAGCACCTTCATTACTTTGTGCTCTCAAAGGTAACGCATTGATCTAATCCATACCTAGGTTCTCACGGCGTTCAAATGGAACTCTCAAAGACAACTCCAGCCACGCATGCATGGGTGCCATTGCCACAAAGCGGATGCTGATTGACAGCCAGAACATAGGCATTCATGGAATCACCCAACTAACGACTAATGATCTAGCTCCAAGTTGTAGGTTAGGGACGTCATAACGCAGATCGAAGCTCAGGGAAGTATTGCTCTTGCTTCAATGTGTGTCGGGGTTACGTTCCTTTGTTCTCTTTCTAACGTGAAGTGCATAATTCGGGTTCCCTTACAAATACCTTTACTCGACAGCTTTCCCAGACGTCTTGCTTCTCACTCCAAGGTTCTATCTCATATTCGATCCTCTTTGATGGGCTGTGCTCGATCGCCTGGCTTCTCAACGAGGTTATCCCCAACGCCTATTTGGATGAGGAAGGTACGACGCCCTGACTGCAGGGCAGGCTCCTTCCTCCTTCTACGCACAACAACCTAAAAAAAGACACGGCCCGAGGCGCATCAGCCCTACCCGCCATGCGACGGGAGACCCACAGGGGACGTTGCGCAAAATGCCGAAAAGGGTAATTCGCGGTGTTGAGAGAAGAGGACACGAAAGCAAGCAACAAGAACGGAACACAACCAACGCAAATGGGGACATCCTCCCAAGTGCTACTTCATGGTAGTAATTATGATAGTATGAAGAACCCAGATTCGTCCTGTAGCCGTTCAGGGCCCTTGATACTGGCAAAATCTCGCCTGGAAGCCCTCCTCGTGATGTTTGCTTCAACCTCATATACCACAACAAGAGACTTCCGATCATTCCTTCTAACCTACGAGGTGTGCTGGCGCAATGGCAGCGCGTTGCTTTCCGGTGGCAAAGGCTCCAGGTTCGAGTCCTGGGTACATCGATTGGTTTACTTTTTGATGTTGCGGCATATTGGTGGTGATGCCTTCATTTTTGCTTAGTGGCTTATGAGTTGTGACAATTAATTCGCGCTTTCCCGTTTCTCGAAATGCAATATGCCTTCTGCAAAGTCAATTATGCCAGTATGCAACCCGAGGTGGTTCCCCATCCACACCTGTTAGCACAGCAGCCTCTCAGAGAATCAGTTGTGAGACAACCAGGGTTGGGGAAAAAATTAATACTTTTTAATTCCTACTTTTAATAACTAGAAAAATAGTACTTTTTTCC
>JAADYS010002054.1:0-25361 GCA_012931995.1 Fusarium albosuccineum | reverse complement strand
GACCTTCTATCTTAATCAATATCTCCTTCGTATATCTATATAACCCCCTACCTATGCCATTGACAGTAGTCTTTAAACCCCAAAGGAGCTTGCCCCTTTCGAGAGAAGCAAGCGAACGAATCAGACACCCACAGCCAATCAAAACCCACTCCACTAAACAACCGCCCAATTCGCCGATCAGGATCAAGGGTTAGATCGGTTAACTCGAGGCTGGCTGGATGCAAGTGTCGCGGGAGGTTTTCCCACTACACATCATAACAACTTATCGACCACCCCCGTCGAGATTCTTGTCATAAGTCAACCAGATGGAATGCATATATCGCTTTGGGTGGGGACAGCAACTTGCGGGATGCATGAATCTTCCCAGACATATCCCTGTAGGTACTTATCGATGATCGGGGCACCTCGGTCTGTCTCGGGCTTGTTGTCGGGGCAGTTATGAGCTTGAAAGGATACTTCGGGTTATTGAGACATTCGTGAACTATCATCCCTGAATTGGATAATAATACCTTACTGCGGGCCGGCACACATGTTGCAGCTCCCATGGGGAACCGGAGCCGAACGTTTTGATGAGATGCGGAGGCCGGGAGTGGAATCCTCCGGCCAGAATACTCTTTATCTAGTTTTCATTGTTACTTAAGACTCAGACTTAGCAATCTAGGTGAACCTTAGTTGACACGAACATTTCGTTGGTAGCCCTAAAACTCTCGAGGGAATAAAATCGACTACCTGAATAATCACGCGGAACCAGTTCGGCAGTACGTCGCGTGGATACTTTACCTTGCTGTCATTCACTCAATCGGGAGACATTTTGCGAACAGTGTAGGTCGACTGCATGGTGATTCTCACAAGATGCTAACGTGAGACTGACAGATGGCCTACACTGGTAAATATACTCATGGCTTGGTCAGCTCAGACCTCAAGAACCAGGTTGCTGTCATTGAAAGACCAGCGCTGGCCAGCTCCGGAAGTGAGTCCGAGTCAACTGGGTCTGTCACTCCGCCCGTGGTTGAGAGAAACCTCAGCCATGATAAAGCCTTGGTTGAATACTGGAAGTCGGCGCTCTCGGACCTCAATACTACACCATTCCCATCCGTCCCTCAAGACCTTCAAGTAGTGTTGCCAGACCAAGCTACGAAGCATCGCCTTACTGCCCTCGGTGCCATTTCTGGAGCCGCACCTGAATCAATAGTTTGTGCTGCGTGGGCTTTGGCTGTTGGTCCAATGATAGGGGCGCAAGATGTCGTGCTTGGCATCGCCATGTCCGGAGGCAGCCCATCTGGTGGTGTCGATTCCATTACGACGGTTCCTTTTCGATTGCTATGGTCAAAGGATCAGCGTGTGGACGCATTTCTCCAGTCTGTTCAGCGAAGAGTGTCTGAGCTATCTCAAACCGGCCTTGCAAGTCTTGCAGAGATCGCGCAGACCTGTTTAGAGGCTCGACAGGCTTGCGAGTTTCAGACGGTGCTTACTGTGGGTAACTCTCATAGGTTATTCGTGCAGAAGAACCGATACCCTATGGAATTAGACCTTCATCTGGAAAACGGAGAGTACGTTATCGAAGCTGCCTTCAACTCTCAGGTGGTTCCGGCATCCTTGGTGGAAAGACTTCTGGCAAGAGTTGACCTTGTTGTTCACCAACTGGGGGCCGATACCCATCGAACACTGGATGCGATTAACTCGATGACGGAAAACGACTTGAGAAATATCTGGAACTGGAATCGCGGCGTCCCAGCTACGATCGAGCGTTGCGTTCACTCGCTTATCGAAGACCAAGTAGACGCCAACCCCGACGCGCCTGCGATATGTTCCTGGGACGGTGATCTCACATATGCGGAGCTCGACGACCGCGCGGATCAGCTGGCCAATCGCCTTGTCACCGCCGGCTTACGTCCCGGAGATGTGGTTGCGCTGTGCTTCACGAAGTCCATGTGGGCCAACGTAGCCATGTTGGGTGCACTCAAGGCGGGCGGCACGCTCGTGATGCTGGACCCAGCACTGCCCGAGCAGAGGCTGCAGAGCATGACCAACCAAGTTGGCGCAAGGTTGTTGATAAGTTCGCTAGAAAACAAAGAGCTCGGCTCTAGACTCTGCAAGATTACATTGGTTGTGGGGGCAGATGGCTTTGAAGATCACGGTGCGATGACGAGAAAGCGAGTCCAGCTGGATCCGTCGTCCATGGCCTACATTCAGTTTACATCCGGAAGTACAGGAGTCCCAAAAGGCGCAGCCATATCTCACCAGAGCATGTCATCGGGCATCCACCACCAGCTCCGGCGACTCGACCTGGGCCGCGACACGCGATTGTACGACTTTTCCACCTACAGCTTTGATATGGCCCTATATAACGCCTTCTTCGCTCTCAGTTCAGGCGGATGCCTCTGCGTGCCTAGCGAATCCGGCCGCAAAGACGATCTGGCAGGCAGCATCCGCAACACAGGAGCGAACACGCTACTGATGACACCGTCGACGGCCCAGACAATTCGGCCAGACGACGTCCCAGCAGTGAACAAGGTCCTTTTCGGGGGAGAGGCTGTGCATGAGCGGGATGCTGCAGCCTGGTGGGGACAAGCCAAAGTGTTGAACATGTATGGGCCTTGCGAATGCACTCCCTGCAGCATCATCGGCGACGACCTTGACTATCCTGCACAGGCCGTTTATATTGGTAGAGGTTGTGGCGCTAACACTTGGGTTGTGGATCCTGAAGATCAAGAGCGACTGGTGCCCCCAGGATGCGTGGGTGAGCTTTTGCTCGAAGGTCCCCTCGTCACTGCTGGGTACCTCAATGATGCAGAACGCAACTCAAGGGCATACGCCGTTGATCCTCCTTGGATAGTCCAAGGTGCCCCAGGGATAACCGGACGACGAGCACGACTCTACAAGACAGGTGATCTTGTAAGATACACCGAGAATGGTGCCCTTGCTTTTGTGTCGAGGAAGGATACCCAAGTCAAGATCCGTGGTCAACGCATTGAGCTCGGCGAAGTGGAATACCGTGTTCACCAGAGCATGCCCCAATTCTCACAGGTCGCAGCTGAGGTTGTAAAGCCAATTAACTCGAACCCGATGCTGATAGCATTTCTTGTTGACGAGAATGCTAAGCTGGACACTGTCGAGTTATATGAACCCCCCGGAGATTTCGGTGCTACAATTGCAGAGAATCTACCCACCTACATGATTCCATCAGTCTACCTTTCTATCAGCAAGATGCCATTAACTGCCACCGAGAAAATCAACCGAAAGCGACTTAGAGAGATTGGTGCTACTCTATTGCCTCAGAAACTGTCAGAGATGGCCGCTTCAGGAGAGTCCAAGGAGCAGCCATCATCAGATACAGAAAGACACATGCAGCGGATCTGGGCAGAGGTCCTCAACTTCCAAGATTGCACGGCAATTGGCACTCAAGACAGTTTCTTCCGGCTGGGAGGTGACTCAATCGCGGCAATGCGGGTTGTTCGTGCTCTGAAGGACGTTGGATTGCATCTCTCAGTTTCCCTGGTTTTGGAGCATCCTACCTTGCGGGACATGGCTGCGCAGGCTGTGGGAGCAACTGGCATGATCGCCCAGAGCATTTCTCGATTCTCCCTCTTGCCAAGTGGGTGTGATGTCGAGACAGTTCTCCGACCATACGGACTGGATGCGCTTCAAGTTGAGGGCGTGTTCCCATGCACTTCTCTTCAGGAGGGTCTCGTGTCTTTATCGTCGCAACGTTCCGGCGACTATGTCACACAAGCTGTTCTCAAATTATCGTCCGATACCTCGGTTGGACGGTTCCGTGGCGCGTGGAAGGACGTCACTCAAGCCATACCTCTCCTACGGACTCGGTTTGTCCAAGGTGATTCGGGTCTTTTGCAGGTCGTGGTTGAGGAGCCAGTTCAGTGGCAACAAGCAGACGACCTGAAAGCATATCTAGAGAGTGATCGGAAACGACCTATGGAACTTGGACAGACCTTTACGAGGTGTGCTCTGATAAGTGATGGTGACAACGGCCGAGTCACCGATTTTGTTCTCACGGCACATCACGCCCTGCACGACGGCTGGTCCATGGGCCTTGCGATGGATGCACTCAACCGGGCGTATGGTGGCGAGGGGCTCAACCCTCTACCGCCATTTCAGCGTTTTATCCAGTACACCCAGCATCAAAACTATGAGGAAGCCTCTGAGTTTTGGAAGAAGCGACTTCAAAACTGCGAGTCTGTCCCTTACCCCATTCTCCCTGCCTCAGTCGACAAGCCATCTGCAGATAGCATGATCTCATGTGCCCTCCCCAACCCTTCTAGAGGCGTCGAGTTTACAACAACCACGATTATTCGCGCTGCTTGGGCTCTCGTCGCGGGTTGCATGGTCAACTCTGATGACGTCGTTTACGGTGGTGTGGTATCGGGAAGAAGCGCAGAGGTAGCCGACATAGACAGGATTCCCGGCCCAACCATCGCAACTGTCCCGCTGCGCTTCCATCTCGACAAGAGCCAGACAATTGCATCATTTCTCAAGACAGTCCAGCAGCAGGCTACGGATATGATCCCATACGAACAGATGGGTTTGCTTCGTATTGCTCAACTCTCGACTGACTGCGAGCAAGCTTGTGGCTTCCAGACGCTGCTTGTGATTCAGCCGGAGACGGTTGATGATGGTAGTAGTCTGGGCAGATTCGAAGAGCAGAATGCGATGCAATGGTCCAGCACTTACGGGTTGGTGCTTGTGGTGCAGTTAGCACAGTCACAGAGCAGCATTTCGGCCAGCTTTGACTCTATGCTGATCGACAGTGCAGCTGTGCAGAGCCTTCTTGATCGACTTGGGTTTGTCATTGGCCAATTGTCTTGTACCAATATCGACCCCGGCATGTGTCTCGAGGACATCAGCACCCTCACACCTAGCGACTTTGACACTTTGTGGGCGTGGAACAAAGCTGTTCCCAAGCGCATTGGTATGTGCATTCATGAAGTTGTTCATCGGCAAGCAGTCAAAGCCCCTGACCAAATAGCTGTCTGCGCTTGGGACGGCGAGTTGACATATGGCGAATTGGATAGGCTTTCAACAAAGCTTGCTGGGCATCTCAGTATCAACAAGGAGGAAGTTGTGCCGCTGTGCTTCCAGAAGACAGTGTTGACTCCAGTAGCGGTGCTGGCCGTACTCAAGGCCGGCGGCACCTTCTTGTTGCTGGATCCTGCACTGCCTCAAGCGCGCCTCGAAGTTATCGTGGAATCAGTCGATGCAAATATCATCCTGTCAACACGAGAATGCGCACAGCTTTCCTCCACGTTGGTCCAGAACCTCATTACCGTCGATGCAGCACTATTGTCCGACCTAGCTGACACCAGCATACCTACCATCTCCGACTCCTCTTCTGCCGCTTATATCATATTCACTTCCGGCAGCACCGGCACTCCCAAGGGAGTTGTGATCACACATAGTAATGTAGTGTCAGCGGTGACGCAGCACTGTAGAGTGCTCGAGTACACAGAGACTTCACGAATCTTTGACTTCTCCTCGTACAGTTTCGGCGCTTCTCTCAGCAACATGCTCTGCGCCCTCACTTCTGGTGCATGCCTTTGCGTCCCCAGCGACGAAGACCGAAGGAGTGACCTAGCTGCCAGTATAACCAGGCTGAGAGCTACGGATGTGCTTCTAACACCCTCCATGGCTGAACACCTTTCTCCATCCAGTGTGCCGACTCTGAGATCGTTGATTCTTGGCGGTGAGGCTGTTCGCGCCCAAGATGCAGGCCAGTGGCTTGGACGTGTCAAGCTGCGCACTGCGTACGGACAGAGTGAGGGCACCACCATCGCTACTATCAATCCGTCTCCTACAACGCCCGAAGAAACAACGCGGATCGGCCATGGCGTCGGCACGGTGACCTGGGTCGTGGACCCTGAGAATCACGAGAACCTCCTGCCACCAGGTGCAATCGGCGAGCTTCTTATCGAGGGCCCAGCCGTGGGGCGTGGCTATTTCAGAGACGAAGAAAAGGCTGCCGAGGTGTTTATCAGGGACCCTTCATGGCTCCTTAGTGTCGGGAGGCGTGGCAAACTTTACAAGACTGGCGACCTCGTCCGCTACAACAGTGATACAACCCTTTCCTACGTGGGTCGGAAGGACAGTCAGGTCAAGATTAGGGGACAGCGTATCGAGCTTGGTGACGTCGAGTACTGGGTCAGAGAGCTGATGCCCGAGGCCGACAAGGTCGCTGTGGAAGCCATCACACCGAGCGGACCTGGAGGGCGTCCGACACTTGCGGCCTTTATCCAGATGAGCAGCACGGAGAACAGTGATACTCCTAACCTCATTCGAGTTGATGGAGGCGTTATCCAGCTGCTCAAGCAGCAGTTACCAAGATACATGGTGCCGACTGTCTTTACTTCCATGCCATCTCTCCCAATGACACCCACAGGGAGTTGCGCAATCTTGGCAGCAGCTTTTCTGTGCAAGATATTGCGGCTGTCCAGCCCCTAGACGATGTTTCAAATCGTCCGCCAGTTACAGACAGGGAACGTCGCATGCAGGGCATCTGGTCCCAGGTCCTCAACAGGCCGCGAGAGGAAATCAGTTTGAACTCGAGCTTCTTCCACCTTGGTGGCGATTCCATCAACGCCATGAAGGTTGCGAGTGCGGCTCGGCAGGCTGGACTCGACATCACTGTGGCAAACATCTTCCAGTATCGCACTCTCAGACTCATCGCAGACAGAGCTCGTTATGTATCTACCGAAGAAGCCTCCGTTGCACCGTTTACACTTGTCAATGGCGATGCAGACGTCGCCAAAGAAGTCGCTAGGTCTTGCGGCGTCGGTGTTGAAATCATTGAGGATGCTTATCCTTGTGCACCGTTGCAAGAGGGGCTCATGTCTCTGGCGTCTCGTCGCCCTGGAGATTACATGATGCAAGCATCCCTGGAGCTCTCTGATGCCGTAGACATCACAGCCTTCCGACGAGCGTGGGAGACGGTACATTCTGTTACTGCTGTTCTGAGAACGAGGTTCGTGCAGCATGACAAGCTCGGTCTCTTGCAAGCTGTTCTGGGGACCAGCATTGACTGGCATGAGACGACTGGGTTGGATGAATATCTTTCTTCTGACAGGAAGAACCACATAAATCTGTCCACACCCTTGGTTCGATTCGCCCTTGTCAAGGACCATGCAGGCCAAACTCGCCGGTTTGTGCTTACAATGCACCATGCTTTGTATGACGGATGGTCTCTGCCTCTTCTTCTCAACATGGTCGACAATGCCTACCGCGGTGGCCGCTTGCACAAGGAAACGGCCTTTTCATCTTTTATCCATTACATCACGAAGCAAACCGACGACATCAAGACGACCGAGTATTGGCAAACCACTCTACAGGGTTACGAATCTGCCCCATTTCCGACTCTGCCCACATCTATCGACTGGCCCGTCTCGGATACTGTCGTTCATCATCGCGTGACACGGCTCAAGGACTCACGTTTCGATGTAACGCCCTCTATCCTAGCTCGCGCAGCATGGGGCATTGTATTGGCTCGGACAGTAAACACTGAAGAGACCGTCTTTGGAGTCACAGTGTCGGGCCGTAATGCGCCAGTAGCGGGTATCGACAAGATGGCCGCACCCGCTTTCGCAACAGTACCCTTGAGAGTCCATACAGAACCTGGACAGAAGGTTTCTGATTATATTGAGACCATGCAGCAACAAGCTACCGACATGATACCTTATGAGCAAACCGGAATGCAACACATCGCCAAGGTCTCGCCCGGCGCGCGACAGGCCTGTGAGTTTCAGACGCTATTGGTAGTGCAGCAAGGTGACACTAGCCTCGAGGAAACTGAACTCGGATGTTGGATAAACCGCAACCAAACCGAGTTCTTCAATCCTTATGCGCTCATGGTGGAAGTTGGTCTACTGGAGTCTGGGGATATGGCGCTCAAGGCTTCCTTCGACTCACGGGTGATTTCCCACTGGATGGTCGAAAGGCTCCTGAACCAATTCAGCTTTGTTGTCAAGCAACTTCAAAGGGCACGACCGAGACAGATACTGGGCGAAATCGACACAATGACCGAGTCAGACATCCAAGAGATTTGGGCTGGAAAACACGTTGTTCCCGAATCTGTCGCCAATGTCTGTATTCATGAGCTGGTTAGGCGACGGGCCGAAATGCATCCTCATAAGCAAGCCATCTGTGCTTGGGATGGTGACTTTTCGTACATGGAGCTGGATCAGCTAAGCAGTGTTCTTTCGCGCAGGCTGATCCATGCAGGTGTTTACCTGGGACAACTGATACCTCTGTGCTTCCAAAAGTCAAAGTGGACGCCTGTCGCGATACTGGCTGTTCTCAAGGCCGGCGGGGCTTTTGTCCTGCTGGATCCCTCTCTACCCGAAGAGCGGCTGAAGGCAATTGCTGGACAGTTAGACTCTGATCTGATCCTGTCAAGCGTCTCAGAAGAGCAGCTCAGCTCTCGGCTTGTCCACCGCGTTATTCGAGTTGGTCCAGAACTGCTGAACGATGCGCCGCCGGATTTCCACTCTATACCTCGTCAGTCAGCCACGACGACAATGTTTGTCATCTTCACATCTGGTAGCACAGGTGTACCCAAAGGCGTCATGATGACCCATGTCAACTTTGCATCTGGGCTATATCACCAGCTTCAGCCGCTTGGTTTCAACGAGACATCTCGAGTTTTTGACTTTGCTTCCTACGCTTTCGATATCGCTGTCCACAATGTCTTTGCTGCTCTTGTGTCTGGCGGGTGTCTCTGCATTCCGTCCGAGGAAAGCCGCAGAGGAAACATCGGCAAAGCGATGGTAGACATGCATGTTACCATTGCAGACATCACGCCTTCTGTTGGGCGGCTTCTCGACCCAGAATCTCTTCCTGAGTTGGAGACCATCATAATCGCGGGTGAAGATCTAACGGCCGCTGACTCGATTCGGTGGAGCGGATATGCCCGCGTTATCAACGCATATGGCCCAGCAGAAACCGGTATTGCAACTGTCAACCCAGATGCCAGTAACGGCAGGACACACATCGGGCCAGGATATGGTGTCAACTGTTGGGTTGTCGATCCAAGCAACCACAACAGACTGGTAACTCCCGGCTCAACAGGCGAGCTGCTTCTCGAAGGTCCGATCGTCAGCTCTGGTTACTTGAACGATCCCAAGAAGACTGCATCTTCCTTCATCCAGGACCCGCCCTGGCTACTCCAAGGACCCGCAGGACGAAGTGGGAAGCTGTACAAGACTGGTGATCTGGTCCAGTGCGGCCAGCATGGGGATCTCGTCTTCCTAGGCCGTAAAGACGACCAGGTCAAGATCCGCGGTCAGCGTGTTGAACTTGGCGAGGTTGAGCACTGGGTACGCCACAGCTTCTCCCACGCAGAGCAAGTCGCAGCTGAAGTCATCACTCCGAGAGGCGAAAATGTCAAGTCGACCCTTGTGGCCTTTGTCCAGTCCATCACGGATAGAGGTGTCCTAGCCGTTAGCCCTGGTGTCAGAGAAGAGCTGGCACAGAACTTGCCAAGCTACATGCTTCCAAGCGCTTTTGTGGCGCTTAAAGAGCTTCCCATGACGACCACAGGAAAGATTAACAGAAAAGAGCTACGCAAGATTGGGGCCACATTTTCTACAGATCAGCTTATAGAGAAGGATGATACGACTGCGATTGTCAAGGAACAACCAGCTACGGAGACCGAAAGGCGGATGCAGTCGATCTGGTGTTCGATCTTTGATCTCGTACCAAGTCAAATTGGCCTTGATGACAGTTTCTTCCGTCTTGGTGGCGACTCTATCATTGCCATGAAGTTAGTGGGTGAAGCGTACAAGGTCGGGGTCGATATGTCTGTTGCCGACGTATTCAAATACAGAACACTTCGAAACATCAGCCGACATAGCAAAATGTCGGGCGAGAAGACTTCTCAGCGGATCGAACCGTTTAGTCTCATGGCAAGCGACACCGATGTCGGAGAAATTGCAGTTGAAATTAAAACAGATCCCTCCAACATTCGCGACATCTATCCCTGTACGCCGCTCCAGGAGGGTCTTGTCTCACTAGGTTTAAAGAGAGCGGGCGATTGTGTTGCTCAAGCTACACTGGAGATATCACCCGATGTGGACATGGCGGCCTTTTGCCACGCTTGGGAAGAGGTTGTTCGTGTCATAGACATCTTACGTACTCGCATTGTGCAGCACGAAAGGCTAGGCCTTGTTCAAGTTGTACTTGGCCCAGAAACACCATTTACTTGGAAGAAAGCCAGCGACCTGGAAGACTACCAATGGACCGACAGAGCAGAGCACATGGCCATTCCAGGCCCACTGACTCGCTACGCATTGGTGAAAAGCCCCGACAGTGAGAAACGGTGGTTCGTATGGACGATTCATCACGCTCTCTATGATGGATGGTCGGTACCTCTCCTCCTCCGGGCTGTTGAGAAAGCATACCTTGGGGAGAGGGTACCGCCAGGAACTCAGTTTCAGGCATTCATCCAACATCTCCAACAAACGGACGAAACCGTGTCCAAAGGTTACTGGCAAGACACGCTCGAAGGGTGCGACAGCATTCTCTTCCCATCACTGCCCCCTCGCTACGATCAGCCCATGGCAGACAGTTTTATCACATACCGCATGCCATGCCCTTCCTCCCCTGAAATCACCACATCGACTATGATCCGTGCTGCATGGGCATTGGTCCTGGCTGATACAACGGCCTCGTCAGATGTTGTCTTTGGTACTACAGTCTCAGGCCGCAATGCACCCGTCCATGGGATCAATGCTGAGCAGGCAAAATGGTTTGGCATGTATCCCCTGACTCTGAATATGCAACTTGGCGATGACGCTGTCGCAATAAGTGCTGTGTCAGACTCGCGAACTGTCAAACCCTGGCTTGTTCGCAAGCTTCTGGAGAGGCTTGAGTTTGTGACACGAGAGCTTTCCAATGCGGGACCGGAGACTATGTTATACGAGATTGCCTCTATGACACCCGAGGACCTTGATGATGTTTGGTCCTGGAATGACAGTTCTACCCGCAGATGGGTCGTTGATGAGGCCTCACGTTGTCTTGTCCCACCGGGATGTGTCGGTGAACTCCTTCTTGAAACTTCAAACGATGGGAATCTTGATGAGTTGAACATTTCCGAGACAGAAATTGTTCAAAATGCCCCATGGCTAGAAAAGGGCTCTGCACGCTATCCTGGACGCCAGGGAACACTTTACAAGACCGGAGATCTTGTCCACCACAATGAGCGAGGAGAGCTGATCTATATCGCCAGACGACGAGACGCCTTAGTCAAGTTGCAAGGTCAGAGAATCAACTTGAATACGGTCGAATCCCGGGTGACGCATCTTGTTCCTGATGCAAAGAAGGCCGTTGTCGTACACGTCCCCGTGGAACACGAGGGTTTGGTTGCCTTTGTGCAAATCGAGGGCACGCAATCCACCACGAGCTTGGATGTGCCAACAGCCATTAAGGAGGACCTGGCAACCCATTTCCCGTCGTCCAGCATGCCGAAGACGTTCCTTGCGATCGGCCATATTCCTCTGACGTCCACAGGACATCCCAACCGAGAACAACTCAGACAAATGGCCATTTCTTTCTTCAGTCATCAGGCCGCTCAGCAAAACGTCTCGGAATCTCTCCCAAAGACACATGTTGAGCTTCAACTTCGGAAGATCTGGGCACATGTTCTCAGTATCGAACCGAATACAATTAGCTTACATAACGACTTCTTCCACATGGGAGGAGACTCTGTTGCTGCCATCAAAGTTGCCAGCGAGTCCAAGAAAGTTGGCATCACGCTTACCGTCGCGGACATGTTTCGCTATCCCACCCTCGCAGAAGCTGCTCGTGCGGTGCTCAACCAAAACGGCGCTTCCTCCATCAAAAACATATCGCCATTCGCTCTACTGGGCGAAGAGAAGATGGATGTACAGCAGACGATCAGCGAAATTGCTTCCAAGATTGGTATGGATGTGGATGCTATTCAAGATGCGTATCCGTGTACACCTCTGCAGGCTGGGCTCATGTCACTCTCATCAAAGAGGGCGGGGGCGTTTGTCCTGCAGGCAACGTTGGAGCTTGATGCAAACTGCAAGATGAGTGTGTTCAAGGAGGCGTGGGAGGCTGCTTATAACGCGCTGCCTATCCTGAGGACTAGGATCATTCACTCAGATCTGTGCCAGTTGTTGCAAGTAGTTACGAATGAGTCACTTCGCTGGATTGAATCGTCAGTACCACTCAAAGAGTATCTGCATCTTGACCAAAACAAGACCATGGATCTAGGGCAGCCGCTTTCTCGATATGCCCTTGTCAGGGAAGGCGGCAAGCCCAAGTACTTTGTCTGGACGATACACCACGCTCTCTACGATGGGTGGTCTATGGGTCTCATCCTCAACATGATCAATGATGCATTCCACGGCCAGATAACAAGCCAGGACCGATCTCAGTTCCAGCACTTTATCAAATACCTCGACAACAAAGACGAAAAAGCTGAAGCCAGCTACTGGCGAGAATATCTCGAAGGCTACGACTCGGCCCCTTATCCTGAGCTCCCACGGTCCATTATGGAACAGCCAGCCGCCGACTCGACCATTGAGCGGTCAGTCAAACACCTGTCTGGAAGTCATGCTGGAATCTTGGCTTCTACGGTCGTCCATGCGTCTTGGGCCCTTGTGGCTGGTGGCATGGCTGGCTCAGACGATGTCGTATTCGGTATGACTCTATCGGGTCGAAACGTGTTGTGGCACTAAAGGCCNNTGAGGCACCCACATCACAAAACGCACCCATCTCAAACATCCACAACATGCATGCACCAACTATGGCAACCGTTCCTGTTAGGATTGCTATCGACAAGTGTCAAAAGGTTTCAGCATTTCTAGCGTCAGTTCAAAACCAAGCCACGGAGATGATTCCCTTTGAACAGACGGGATTGCATCGGATCGCTCGAGTCTCGGAACAGTGTCAGCGGGCATGTGGTTTCCAGACATTGCTTATCGTGCATCCCAAGGGCACGACTGATATACAACCGGCGTTTGGCTCATGGGTAGACAGCACACGGACTGAGAACTTTAATGCCTATGCTATCATGCTCGAGATCTTTCTCGGCCAGAGCGACGCCACTGTCAAGGTCAGTTTTGACTCGAGGGTGGTTGCGGCGTGGATCGTGGAGAATCTTGTCGAGAGATTTGAGTCAATTGTAGGGCAGTTGATTAATGCAGGCGCTGATGCAACCATTAACGACATGACCATCATGACCCAAAAGGACCTTGATCTCATCTGGCAGCGGAACGGCAACCTTCCTCGAAAGGTGGAGCGCTATGTCCATGATATCGTCACTGGAACGGCCAAATCTTGCCCATCAGTGCAGGCAATCCATGCCTGGGATGGAGATCTTACTTATGCGGAGCTTGATGTACTGTCTGATAGTCTTGCGGCCTACTTCTTCCAGAAAGGCGTGCAGCCTGGTCAGGTAGTGCCAGTATGTTTCGAGAAGAGCATGTGGACGCCAGTTGTGATGCTTTCACTGCTCAAAGTCCAGGCGGCCTTTGTCCTTCTCGATACATCTCTTCCAGAAGAGAGACTCAAGGCCATTACAAGCCAGGTTGGATCCGACTGCATTGTATCTTCAAATCACAACAAAACCTTAAGTTCCCGCCTCGCACGGCGTGTTATTGACGTCGAACCCAGCACTATCGACAGGTCGCTGGCGCTGGATCTTCCTGAGCAATCCCAAGACTATGACGCCACCATGTTTGTCATCTTTACATCCGGTAGTACCGGCACACCAAAGGGGGTCATGCTCTCTCATGCCAATTTTGCGTCTCAGATTGAGCACCAAGCCGAGATCCTCGGCTACAACAGTACCTCCCGCGTCTTTGACTTTGCAGCCTACTCTTTCGATGCGGCAGTTCACAACGTGTTCACTACGTTTGCAGTGGGGGGATGCTTGTGTATTCCCTCTGGTGAGGATCGCAAGGGAGACATCACACGAGTCATGGCAGACATGGCAGTCACTCTTGCTGACTTGACTCCCACAGTGGCTAGGCTCCTCAACCCTGCAGCTCTGCCCGCCCTCGACAACCTCACGTTATCTGGCGAAGCCGTCACCGTCGACGATGTTGAGCGCTGGTGGGGACACAGTCAAGTCATCAACGCCTACGGCCCTGCCGAGGCTGGTATCAGTACTATTAATCACAACGCCAAATCTCCCGAAGAGGTTACGAATATTGGATTTGGTGCGGGCCTGATCACCTGGATCGTCCACCCAGACGACCCGAACGTCCTGCTCCCTCCAGGGGTCGTAGGCGAACTGCTTCTTGAAGGTCCCCTCGTTGGCAATGGATATCTCAACGACTCCGACAAGACGGCCGCATCATTCATCGACAGCCCGGTATGGATGGTCAAGACTCGCTCAAGTAGGTTGTACAAAACTGGAGATCTGGTTCAGTACGCAGAAGACGGGAGCATAGTGTATCTTGGTCGAAAGGATACCCAGGTCAAGATCCGTGGACAGCGTATCGAGCTCGGAGAGATTGAGCACTGTCTTGGCTTGTCCCTACCCAAAGTCCGACAAGTTGTCGTTGAAGCTGTCAAGCCAGGAGGAAGCTACAAAAACACCTTTTTGGCTGCCTTCATCACTGAGGACTCCCAGCATAGCGTCTCCTCAATTACCCCCAAATCCTTGGAGGCGGACGTAATGGATCAACTCGCAATTCAACTGCCAGCGGCAATGATCCCGTCTGTCTTCTTCTTTCTTCCTGAGCTTCCTCGCACCGCCACTGGGAAAACTGACCGTAAACAACTCCGAGAACTAGGATCTAAATTCTCGATAGATCAACTTGTCATGGCCAAGTCATCAGGCCTGCCCAAAGTGCAGCCGACGACGCCCATGCAGATCAAAATGCAGGCCATCTGGGCGGCAGTCCTGGCCTTGGATGTCAGTCTCATCGGTCTCGACGATAGCTTTATCCAACTAGGAGGTGACTCTATCGCCGCTATGAAGGTAGTGGGCGAGACTCGCCAGCTTGGTCTCTGCCTTTCCGTTGCCGATATTTTCCGGACACCAAAGCTTCGAGATCTTTCTGATGGTGTCTCGGCCACATCTGAAGCAGAAATAGATACGATCAATCCGGTGGCTCACTCGAACCCCGTTGAGTTATCCTTTGCGCAAGGCCGGCTGTGGTTCGTGGAGAAATTATACCCGGGCCTCACGTGGTTCTTGATGCCATTCGCGATGAGGTTCCGAGGCTCGCTGCAAGTGGATGCCTTGGAGCAAGCCTTGCATGCGATTGAAAACCGACACGATGCCCTGAGATCAACGTTTCTCACCGAGAACGGTGTACATTTCCAACAGGTCCATCCGTTTATCGGTCGAAAGATGCCGGTTATCGATGTTTCGGCTGGAGGGGGAGAGGCTCTGACCAAGGCTCTCCGGACCGAGCAGGGAACAACATTTGATCTTAGTCGAGAAGCTGGCTGGCGAGTCATGCTTTTCAGACTAGGCCCGAACCATCATGTCCTCTCGATCGTGCTCCATCACATCAACGCAGACGGTTGGTCCATCAACGTCATCCGTAAAGAACTCACCCAGTTCTATTCTGCCGCTGTCAAGGGGCAGGACCCGACTTCCAAGTTCGGCCCCCTACCCATTCAGTACCGAGACTATTCTGCATGGCAGAAACAAAAGTTTGATAATGGCGACTTTGAGCATCAACTTGCCTACTGGACCTCGAAATTAGAAGCAAGCCGTCCGGCTGAGTTCCTATGCGATAAGCCTAGGCCCAAGACAATTTCGGGCAAAGCCAATGCTCACGAGTGGCGCATAGAGGGCCATGTCTACAACCAAGTCCGAGAGTTTTGCAAGGACAATGGCGTCACGCCTTTCGTGGTGATGCTCGCCGCGTTCAGAACGATGCATTACTGCATGACGGGTGCGGATGACGCTACTATCGGAACGGCTAATGCGAACAGGGACCACTGGCAGCTAAAGGATATGATCGGCTTCTTTGTCAATATGCAGTGTCTCCGTATCAAAGTCCAAGATGACACATTTAGGAGCATTGTGAGCCAAGTCCAGCAGACGCTAGCCGAATCCTTCAATAATCAAGATGTCCCCTTTGAGCGGATCGTTTCCGCGCTCAAGAGGGAAAGGGATCTCTCCCGTCAGCCTATCGTTCAGGTGGTGTTTGCTCTACATGCACTCGGGACATCAGGAACGATTGGGCTTGAAGGAGTCGAGTCGGAAATGCTAGATCTCGAGCCAACTTCCCGATTTGATCTTGAGTTGCATATCTTTGAGGAGAAGGCGGCATTTAACGGCGTCTTGGTCTTCTCAACAGATCTTTCCGCACCTGAGACGATAGCTAGCATGGTAAGCGTCTTCAATACCATCTTGGAGGGGGCCATGCGCAATCCCGATGAAAAGATTGCTGATTTGCCCCTCCTCAATTGCGAGGGCCACGACTTGTTGAAGTCAATGGGTTTGGTAGAAATGGTGCGAACCGACTATCCTCAAAACTCGAATGTTGTCAGCGTCTTCCAGCAACAGGCAGCAACCAACGGAGACAAGGTTGCTGTGAAGGGTTCCTGCCATCAAATCACATACGCAGAGCTGGACTCCATGTCAGACTCAGTCGCTTACTGGCTGATGGCTCAAGAATTCGGCTCCCAGGCGGTGATTCCTGTCATGGCAAAGCGATCGCCCGAGACCATTGTGGCATTCATGGGTATTCTCAAAGCAAACATGGCCTACCTTCCGCTTGATGCAAAGACTCCTAGTGGGCGCTTACACAGCATCCTGTCGTCCATCAAGAACCCAACCGTTGTTCTTCTAGGAGCCGACGTCGATCTCCCGACGGAAATCGACACTCCTTCAACCAGCATCCAAACCGTCCTGAAGACGAACACTCGACCATCAAGCTACCTGAGGCTGATTGTAGCTCAAAGCCCATCGGGGTCCAGCCTAGCCTACATTCTGTTTACATCGGGGTCCACCGGACAGCCCAAGGGCGTCATGATCGAGCACCGAAACATCTTGCGGCTGGTTCTACAAAATAACTACACCCAATACCTCACGAAAACGGGAGCCGTATCTCACATGTTAAGCATCGCGTTTGATGCGTCCGTCCTCGAGATTTACACTGCTCTGCTCAACGGACTCACTCTCGTATGTATCGACCACGAGGTCCTTCTCGATCCTGCAGCCCTGCAAAAGACATTCTTTGGAGGGAAGGTTGGAGCTGCCATATTCACACCTGTCCACTTGAAGCAGGTCCTTGCTGAAAGGCCCGACGCGATCGGTCAGCTAGACACACTTGTCGTTGGCGGCGATCGCTTGGATCCAGACGACTGCATACTAGCTGCAAAAATGGTCAAAAGACATGTAATCAACGCGTACGGCCCAACCGAAAACACTGTCATCAGCACACTCTACCCCGTCAGCGAGGCCGACACATGGGCGAACGGAGTCCCCATTGGCCGGGCGATGAGCAATTCCGGTGCGCACATCATGGACTCACAGCTGCGGCTGCTGCCTCTTGGTGCCATTGGGGAGCTGGTTGTTACTGGAGACGGTTTAGCCAGGGGGTATTCGGAATCAGAGAGGGATGTCGGTCGTTTTGTTTCCATTGAAATTGATGGAGTGAAGATGAGGGGATATCGCACTGGTGATCTGGCCCGTTTCAGGCCCATGGACGGACACATCGAATTTTTTGGACGTAAGGATGTTCAGGTCAAAATCCGGGGACACCGGGTGGAACTGGGTGAGATCGAACATGTTCTCCTCGGCCATGACTCGGTAACCGATGCAGCGGCCTTGATCCATCAAGACGATGGTCCACAGGCACAGTTACACGCTTTCGTCGTGGCTCAACATCAGGAGCAAAAAGTGAAAGATGGGATAGAGGATTCGGATGCAGAAGCAGGATGCATTCAAACGTGGAAGAGGCTTTTCGACAACGACCATTATGCCGGCATCGAGGACATGAAGGAAATTGGCCGGGACTTCACGGCTTGGACGTCCATGTACGATGGAGCTTTGATTGACAAGGGCGAGATGAACGAGTGGTTAGACGATACTATCACCACGATCAACCAGAATATCGGTGCTGGCCACGTTCTCGAGATCGGCACGGGAACTGGCATGATTCTCTTCAACTTGATCGACGTTCTCAAGACCTACATTGGTCTAGATCCCGCCGAGCGAGCAGTCGACTACGTCAACAACACGATTAACTCCAATTCCTCTATAGCGGATAGAACCCGCGTATACAGAGGCACAGCAGATCGACTTGACAACATCCCTACTCCCATCACGCCTAATCTTATCATCTGCAACTCGGTAGCGCAATACTTCCCAAGCCAAGAGTACCTATTCAACGTCATCAAAGACATCGTACGGAGACCATGTGTCGAGACCTTATTTTTTGGGGATATGCGCTCGCAGGCCCTGTACACCGAGTTCTGTGTAACAAAGGGGCTCTGCATATCTGGGCAGGCTATAACCAAACGGAACCTTCGACGAAGGATTGCAGAAATTAAGGCAGAGGAGATGGAGTTGCTTATTGACCCTGGATTCTTTACGGGCCTGAAAAGTAGACTTGCTGATTACGTCGAGCATGTTGAAATCCTGGCCAAGAATATGGTGGCCACCAACGAGCTAAGCTGCTACCGATACGCAGCAGTCGTTCACATCAAACAGAGGTCTCGGCGTCGGCAAATCTATGATATTGACCAACGCGACCGGGTGGACTTTGCAGGCGAGGGCTTGGATCACGCAGCTCTTGTACATCATCTACAGAGGTCGTCGTCCCAGATGATCTCTGTCGAGAACATTCCACACAGCAAGACTATCTATGAGAGATTTGTCGTCAGCGAACTTGCCAAGTCGGATGATGAGGAACACAAAGACTGGCTCTCCTCTGTTGAATTAGCAGCTCAACAAGCCTCTGCTCTATCAGTGTGCGAACTCAATGAGATCGCCCAACAAGCAGGATACAGAGTCCAGATCAGCTGGGCTCGTCAGCACATATTGCAGGGAGGATTCGATGCTGTCTTCCATCAAATTGTTCCTGAGCGTGAGGGAACGAGAGTTCTATTCAACTTCCCTAGCGACGAACAAGGCCGTCCTCTGCAGACCTTGAGCAGCAACCCCCTTTCCCACCAGGCACATCGAAAGGTTCACGATGAGCTTCAAACCAGGCTCCATCATCATCTACCATCATACATGTGCCCTCAGACCATCATCATTTTGGATGAAATGCCCGTCAACACAAGCGGAAAAGTCGACCGCAAGGCCCTTGCCGAGATACTGCACGCCCGGACAGCTCCTACTCAAGTAGAGATTCGCAAGCCCAACACGATGGCCGAAGAGCTGCTGCAACATATCTGGGCCAGTGTCCTCAACCTAGACCCCAGCTCTATTGGACTAGAGGAAAACTTCTTCCAACTCGGCGGCAACTCTATCACTGCCATGAGAGTGATCACCGAGACCCGTAAACAGGGCATGGACCTTGAAATATCAGATATATTCCGCAGCAAGAATCTTGAGGATCTAGCCGGGCTTTCGCTCAAGCACGTCGACAAGGTCGAGATGGACGAAGAGCAGGGCCCTCTAATCAGCGAGGACACGACGAGCTCTATCCTTGCCGAACTCGGCGGTGACAACCAGTTCCAGGCAATTCTCCCACCCACGAGCATGCAGGAGCTTTACATCACTGAAGGAAAATCAGCTGGCGGCCAGTTTGCAAATTACTTCTTCCTCGATCTCCCCACCAGTACCAACCCTGGGAAGCTGAGGGCTAGCTGTCAGCAGCTTTTGTGCAACATCCCTCTCTTACGCGCGAGCTTTTTATCCATCGCTGGACGGTACTGGCAGGTGGTGCCCCATGCACTTGACGTACCGTGGTTGGAGCTAAACACAAAAGACTCTGTGCAGCAGTTCTCGCATGATTTCTGTCGTGAGGACATGAAGAAAATCTCACATGTTGGGCCGCCAGTTCTTTTTACTCTTGTCAAGCATGAGATTGAGGGAGCAAGGCTGATCTTCCGTCTATCGCACGCACAATACGACGGTGTCAGTTTCCCTAGCATCGTGCAAGCACTCTTTAGTGCCTACTTTGGCACCAGTCATTCTTTGGGCCCAGACTATTCCACTTTCCTACTCCACGCCATGCGCCAAAGACCAGCATCTATCGCATACTGGAAGAACCTCCTGCAAGATTCGTCTCTTGAGTCAATCAGGTCATACCTACCGCTCTGCGACCGGGGCGTTGAACCTAGACCAGTCGCCGTCCAGGCTGAGGTTGCTCTTCCATCACTGATAGGCAACATTACAACTGCAACGATTGCCAGCGCAGCATGGGCACTTCTCATGGCTCGCATCACGGGTTCGCAGGATGTCGTGTACGGACACGCCGTAGCCGGGCGCAACTCGCGCATCCCACGTATCGACGAGCTAGTAGGACCTTGCCTGACCATTGTCCCGGTGCGTGCCACGCTGTCTTCTTCACAAACCTGTGAAGACTTCCTCCGCCGTCTTCAGATACAGTTCAGCTCCATGGGTGATGCCGACTCCCTTAGCTACCGCGACATCATCAACGACTGCACCAAGTGGCCGGCGGAGGCCCAGTTTGATACCATCATCCATCATGCCAACCTCGATGAGCATCCAGAATTTGATTTTGGTGGTGAGAAAACCAAGCTAGAATTTTTCCGCAACAAGCAACTCGTGCCGAATCACACAACGCTCATGTCATATCCTTTGGGGGATAGGTTACAGTTTAATGTTATATCAAGCACACATATCATGAGCGAAGAGACAGCGAGTGCCCTCGTCAGCGGTCTTTGTGAGATAGTCACAAGGATGGATGCTAGGCCCAAGGAGGCATTTTCTACGTGGATGAGTGAGGTTTACAGAGAAATCTAGATTGGCTGGGTACGATGCTATTATTTTGTCTTCATATCTTCACTTCATGGTTGGAGTAGAAGTGTATACAAACGGCGGCTAGAAAAACCGGCATCTAAACATTCGCTTCGACTTTCTTTTTATGTCTTTTCCCTCAAATTCATTCGTTATACTTCTCTTACCTGTTTCCGCTGGACTTTCTTATCCTTGTTTAAAACGCGTTTTATTTAGCATTTTTACAAGAAATAGAAACTTGGATATAAAAAATTACCCTCCTAGACCTCGGCCTTCGTCTTTGTGTCCTCCACAGTCTCACTAATACCATCAGGAGTTTCGACTCCCAAGACCAGGTTACCACCTTCAAAGGGCGTCTCTTCGCCAAGACCTTTGACAGGAAAAAGGATACTAACACCCCAGAACAACCCAAAGCTCCAGAAAACGCCGACCAAAAATGTGAGGTTATATAGACGGATCCAGTTTTGGTACTGTGACCCATCGTATCCGTTGACGGTACCCACCAATCCAGCTATCTTCTTGTTAGTATCTTGATAGTGCACTACAGTCCAGCAACAAGGAACTTACGAAGGAAGGGCCACATGGCCATGATGAACACCACTGGGGCACGCCAGTTCAATCCTCCCCGATACCAGTAAATGGACGAGGCGTCGTCTCCGACGTAAAGGTCGTTCAACTTGAGCTTCTGGCGCCGAAGTGCAAGGTAGTCGGCAAGCATAATACCTGTCGCGGGAGCCATAAAGATTCCGAAACCACTGAGGACTTGGAGGAACTTTGTGCCAGTGGTTAAAAGTTGCCACGGTCTACAGAGAGTAGTTAGTTTATACGTTCGCCCAAGAAAGTTCCAATGCAGCTTACTGAACAGCGATGCCAATCATAGCCATGATATATCCACCACGTCGAATGTTGATGTACTTGGGCCAAAGACCGGCCATGTCCATTCCGCAAGAAACCGAGTTAAGCACGACAGAGATCGAAAGTTGCGAGGCAACAAGGCCCAGGCTGGCGAAGAAAACGGCGGCTCTAGCACCAGAGCTGTTGTTATAGTAGCTCTGAATCTCACCCAGAAGCATGATAGGGCTCCAAATGATGTCGCCTCCCATTACCTCGCGAGCAGCACTCGTGACGATGATTCCAATGACGGCCGTCACAGTGATGGTCATAGGGGACGCAACCAATTGGGAGAGGATAGTGGCGTGCTTCGTCTTGGCGTAGCGAGTCCAGTCAGACTGGCCAAGAGTTCCAGAACCCCAGGCGCCAAGAATGGAGGTTATACCGAAGAGGAACGCCCGGCCGACATTCGGTGCGGTACCGGGTTGGTGGAACATGCTTCCGGAGCCTCCAGCCTGGGACACAGCCCTATAGATAGAGTTAGCATGTGGCTAGATACTGGTCAAATATTGTTCATTGGTGCTTACCAGATGAGCAGCCCGACGCAAGTGCTGCAAAATAGAACGAAGCAGATGACAAATGGGATCTGTAGCTTCTCTGGTTTGACGAGGACAAATGGGACAAAGACAAACATCCAGATGATGAGGCCAATAAAGTCCTTGGTCTCTAAATGTGAACTCTCGGCGAAGTAATTCTTCATATTAGCAAAACCTTTATGAATAGCCTTGTTAGCTGGTATCTTTGTCTGCCACACTTGAGGCGATTACTCACTCGGGATAATGGCACCGAACAAGACCCTTGTAGCTTGTCCACCCCAGAAAGCTTGAATTCCGAACCAGATGCATGCCACGAACACTCTTAAGATGACGGGAACTGTTTGTTTAAACACATTAGCGACGCATTCATGTCGAAGTTGTCAAATGTGTTGCGTTGGAGCATAGCCAGCCAAAAGTACCAGCTAAAAGCCGCAATCCATAATCGGAACTGGGAAGAAACACGACTACTTTGTTTTCTCACGCTTAGAACTAAGCACTTACAGTACGATCCCCTCATGCCCCAACTGGAGCGGCTCGACACGGTGAAGCCAATATGGTGGTGAGCTCCCATCCAGCCACAGGCGACGGCCAGAAGTCCGGTCAATACAGCACCGAGGATCTGGGGTTCCGGTTAGGTAAACGATTGCCTAGAGCCCGCAGGGTTGCATGGTGAGCCTAGAAAATAACATACCACGCAGCCGATGGCCTGTTGTGGGCTCAGGCCAAACTCCAGCAGCGTGCTGCCCGTCGTCCAGGCAGACACACAGGAGCCAGAGACGGTCCAGTAGCCTGAGATGTCTTGAGTTTAATCCTGTGGAGGTTTTCAATCTGGAGATCTTGACATACCGACATACGACCACTGTCCGTAGGTCTGACGCTCAGTGGGGATAGGGATCAAATCCCGATTGCACCACCGTGTATTATCGTAGTTTGCCTCATCATCTTTGGGGCTATGAGGTTCAAGTTAGCCAAGCTACCGGCATCGATTGAGTCGGTGCAACGGGGTCCTTACCACTCAAGTTTTCGCTTGTATCTTTCCCAGTCGATTGCCATGTTGGCTGTGGATGAAAACGGTAGATCTGAGCTCTACTGACTTTTCTTCGTCGCAATCAAGACCAACCCCGCGTGAGGTGCATAAAATTGCGGTTAGTGCGTGCGTGTGTTACCTCTGCGCTTATTGTGGGAATTGATCAACCGTCTGCATTCCTATGTTTTTGTGTCCACACGGCCAAACGCAGAAGGACGGCAAGATCATAATGTAGTCCCATGGGGTGATAGCGGTACCGCGGGATTCATAGCGCGCGTGATACGCCGATCATTCTAGGCCGACGGTCGCTAGATAGGAGATTCTGACTGCTGATAACTGGCAAAGCTAAGCTTACCCACGTAGCAAGATAGGCCGATAGAGGTCGCATTACAGGGATCCAGGCCAACCCCGCATCGTTTGGCTCCTTGCCGGGATGCAACCATCGGCTTAGGCATGATGACCAGATGGAAGGACTGGTCAGCAACGAATCGTGCTGGTGTGCTGTGGTAGGCCGATTATCGCAGGGTTCATCACACAGAATCAAGTCATCAACTGCTGCAGTGTGAAAGGTCGAGCTTACGACGTGCAGCGCAACAAGCGCATGCACTCGACGGCAATTGAGACTTGGTACAATATGTGCGACTCGAGCCATCAGTAAAGACGGAGGAACAGCTCTCGACCCGGAGTCAAACTCGGTGCCATCTAAACTATCCTCTATCACAATCACCGACTGCTTCACATTTGCCCTTCAAGTTCTTTAACCGACCACAGACTGGTTCATCCTCAACAACAATCTTGTCACAACGGACCCTCTTCCAATATAAACAATGGGCATCCCAGTCATCGACTTTGCGCCGCTACTCAGTGACGACTCTCACCATGAGTCGTACGCAAGGTCCGGCAAGGAGATTTTCCACGCCTTCAAGCACGTTGGCTTTGCATATATCAAGAACCATGCAGTACCGCAGGAGATGGTAGACGAGGCATTTAGATGGGTGAGCTGGCACTCTGTGCATCTTTGCATATTCCTCTGTGTGACCAAACTAACTGAACAACCAGAGCAAAAAGTTCTTCGACTTACCGCAAGAAGAGAAGGACAAGGTCCCTCACCCGCCCGAAGGGTGGTACCATCGGGGCTACTCAGGTATTGGCCGTGAAAAGGTTACACAGATGGTGTTCGATGAGGCGGGCATTGCACAGGAGCGCGAGAAGCCCGACTTCAAAGAGTCTTACGAGATGGGAGATGAGGACAACACGGCGACCCTACGCAATATCTGGCCGGCAAAAGACGTGATCCCAGGTTTCCGCGAGTTCTTTATCAAATTCTACGAGACGTGCTACAGCATGGAGCTGAAGCTACTACGTGCCATCGCCGTAGGCATGGGTCTCGACGAGAACTTCTTCGTCGACTACCACAAGGAGAAGAACAATCAGATCCGACTGTTGCATTACCCGCCTGCCGTAGAGGAGCTCATGGCCACAGGCAAGCTGGACGGCATCGGCGCTCATACCGACTTCGGCACGCTGACGATGCTATTTCAAGATGAGGTCGGTGGCCTCGAGGTCGAGGATATCCACCACAAGGGCACATACATCCAGGCACCTTACATCCCCGGCACCATCGTGGTCAACATTGGCGATTTCCTCATGCGCTGGAGCAACGACGAGCTGCGGTCTACGATGCACCACGTGCGTGCACCGGCGGCAGAGGAGCCCAAGGACAAGAGCCAGGTTCGCATGACGAAGGAGCGCTACTCGATTCCGTATTTTGTGTGCGCAGATGCCGAGCGTACTATCGACTGTGTGCCGGGGTGCTGGGGGCCCGATCGGCCCAAGAAGTATGAGCCTGTTAACGCTATGGACTATATCAACATGAGGCTCAACTCGACGTACTAAGGGATGGACTTACTCTAGAGATGGATAGAACTATCTGGTTTAGGTATCTTTCTGCTATAACAAAGAATATAATATCTTAATATATTAGAGCATTATAACTAATATTAATATAATTACCTAATTTCTAACTTTTTAG